>CM032894.1:1226137-1318637 GCA_019176425.1 Megalops atlanticus
GCATTCTCCAGTTTATAGAATAGAATTATAGCATAGAATTTTGAGATCTTTTTTTGAAATATGTTTTATACAAATTAATTTTAAAATTCTGCCCCAATGATTCAAAAGCAAAATGGTGCATTGTCCCTCTCCCCTCTAGCTAACTGAATGCACATTTACATCAAATAGATATTAAATCATCAGAGGATTAAGGTGGCAGTTAACTTTAGCTCTATATCACCAAGTAAAGAGGAGTTTGTGCAAGCAGTTTCTGACAAAGGAATTTAAGTAGTCAGTCCAAGCACAGAGGGAATAACTGACATGAGAAAAAGTGGTTTTGAAATAAATATTCATTTCCTTCTTCATCTGAAATATGCTCTTGAAAAAGTGCAAAAAGAAGGAGATAAACTATGATAAACATGACACATGATGGTATCACAGCCAGCTTGTAGCCTGCAGCCAGCTCCAGCAGCCCTGCAGTACTGAGAAGTGAGCAGCTCCCCACAGCTCCAGAGCAGAGAGGAGAGATTCCCCTGCACCCCATTCTACATTTACATTTACATTTATTCATTTGGCAGACGCTTTTATCCAAAGCGACGTACAAAAGTGCAAATAGTGGGCAAACAGGCACAAGGACAAGATGTGTACAGGTCATACAATGCAAATAGTGCTGAAGCTGAGCGCAAGGTCAGTGACGCGAGCCAACTAATCTGAACTAGGATTGCATATCAAATACAATTACAGGAACAATAAAGTACCGCTATACTACCTAGGTGAGTGAGCAACAATTACAAGACAGGAGTCAGATTTACAACGTCAAAGTTACAAGGTCAAAGTGGCAGAGGTATCAGTCCAGGTAGAGTCTGAAGAGGGAACGTGGGCCTTTCGTTCTGTTGGTGGGAGGAGCGGGAAGTCCGGATGTAGCAGAGCGAAGTTGACGAGCGGGTGCGTAGGGTAGGATGAGGTCCTGGAGGTAGGTCGGGGCAGTCTTTCTTGCAGCAGAAAAGGTGAGAGTCAAGGTCTTGAAGCGGATCCTGGCTACGATTAGGAGCGATTCTCTACTCTCATCTCTCACTCTGCACTTCACACCTCCTCCACTAGAGGGTGGAGTTGAATATTCTACTTTTTCCTACATATCCCATATACCAGCGTTTCTCAATCCTGCTCCTGGCGGCCCACTGTCCTGCATATCTTCTGTCTATTCTTGCTCTACCTACCTGACTGAACTCATCAGTGGCACTTTTGATTAGCTGAGCACACCTGATTTAATCAAGCAGCAAGGACAGATAGAAGATATGCAGGCCAGTGGGCCGCCAGGAGAGGTTTGAGAAACGCTGCCATATACATTGAAATTCACTCCTCACATTCACAGTGGCTGCTGTAAAGAGCTAAAGAAACAAAATGTACATTAAAAGAGCAGGGACTCTCTCACACACAAAGACAAACAGTTTTCCATAGAATGTGGTTCACAGCTCCTCAGTGTGAGAAAAATGAAGTTAAAAAAGCAGAAGTTTCTGTGTGAGAGTGTGTGTGTGTGTGTGTGTGTGTGTGTGTGTGTGTGTGTGTGTGTGTGTGTGTGTGTGTGTGTGTGTGTGTGTGTGCGTGGGTGTGAGGGTGTGGTGGAAGTGTTGTAATAGAGACATAGAGAGCAGAGTCAGTGAGTCCAGGCTGCAGACAGTGTAGGACAGTGGAGCTCCAGTCTCTGAGCAACATGAGACCTGCTGTTATACTGATGTTTACCTGCTGGAGTGCAGGTAGGACTTTTTTATACTGATGTTGAATTAGTGTTCAATAAGAAAATACTTAACATACCTTATGTCTGAATTACATACATGTGAACAGTTTGGTTGTATGTTGCATTTCATCACTGTTGTACATACTCTCTTACACACACTGCTCTCTGTAGCTCATGTATCAGGCCTGTATTTTAGTATTTCATTAGCTATGTGTTGTTGTTTTTGATGTGCACACCTTCCTCTGTTGTACTTTCACCCTTCTGATCACTGCAATAAATCACTGGAGTAAAGAGAACCATCCTGTCTCCGGTGCTGTGATGAAGAGTGTGATTATCTCTCTGTCAGAGCGTAGCTGGATCAAACAGGAGCACAGGAAAGAGTGCTTGCCTGATAGGCCACAGTACCATGAAGAGCTGGCATTGTGCCAGCACAGTCAGAGAGCATGTGGGACTGCTTGCCTTCCTGGCTGCTGTCTGAACTATAGCTAAAGTTCCCCAGTTTTCAGTTTCACCAGTTTACACTGACAATGGTTACCCTCCCCCCATTATCAATGATGGAAATTTGTCATTCCTAATCATGGAAGGAAGACTTGCTCTTCAGTGAAACCCAACTTCTTCTCTCTCTCTCTCTCTCTCTCTCTCTCTCTCTCTCTCTCTCTCCAGGTGTGTATATGGCATCTGCCCAGGCTGAGTCAAAGAAGCTGAATGGCATTGTGGGAGGGACAGTGTCTTTCCCAGCTGCAGTGAAACAATTTGGAGTCTTTTCAATGAATAAAGTTGATATTGCCAAGGTGATCAGTGGTAAAATGTATGTCTACAATGGGAGATTTACACACAGACTGCAGTGGAACAGCAGCACTGGACTCTTCTCTATCACTGAGCTGAAGATGGAGGATTCTGGAGAGTATAGCGTGGAGATTATGGGTACACAGAAACCTGTATCTGTATGTCAGCTGACTGTGTATGGTAGGTATCACCGTTGAATAGAATAGAATAGAATAATTCTTTATTGTCATTGTAACGTTTACAACAAAATTTGAGTGCAAACCTCCAACAGTGCAAAGGATCAATAAAAATAAAAAGAGCTTATAAATAAACTATAACATAATCTAAAAAGTAAGGCTGTATAAAAAGTAAAAGAGGTAGAACACAAGTAAAAACACACAGATATCTACATTCTGCCAGAAAAAATTGCACAGATCCCTTATTGTAGAGTGAGAACCCTTATTGCACAGTGAAGAACCTTGAACATTTATTGCACAGATCCCTTATTGCACAGTGAACGTGAACATTATATTTTAGTGGCATTTAAAGCTTGTACAGCTATGGGATAAAACTGTTTTTGAGTCGGTTTGTCCTTGTTCTAATGGCTCTATACCATCTGCCTGACGGTAGCAGTTCGAACAGAGAGTGACCGGGGTGGGATGTGTCCTTTATGATGTCATGGGTTCTCTTGAGGCAGCGGGAACTGTGTAGGTCCTCCAGACTATCTCCTTTGTCTTTGACGTGTTCAGGAGCAGGTTGTTGTCTCTGCACCGTACTGACAGCCGCTCCACCTTGTCCCGGTAGGCAGACTCATCGCCCCCTAAGATGAGCCCCACCACTGTGGTGTCGTCGGCAAATTTGACAAAGGTGTTGCTGGAGTGGACAGGGGTGCAGTCATATGTATAGAGGGTATAGAGCAGGGGACTCAGCACACAGCCCTGAGGGGAGCCGGTGCTGAGGCTGAGAGCTGTGGAGAGGTGGGGGCCTACTCTGACCTTCTGTGTGCGTCCCGTCAGGAAGTCCTTAATCCAAAGACACGTGGGGTAAGGCAGACCCAGGTCCAACAATTTACACACCAGTCTGTGGGGGAGGATGGTGTTAAATGCCGAGCTGTAGTCCACAAAGAGGAGCCAAGCGTAGCTCCCCTGCCGCTCCAGGTGGGTCAGCGCAGCGTGAAGAGCTGTGGCTACAGCATCCTCCATAGACCTGTTTGCCCTGTATGCAAACTGGTGTGGGTCAAAGGTGGGGGGTAGGAATGATATGATGTGACTCCGTACCAGTTTTTCAAAGCACTTCATCACCACAGGGGTGAGTGCTACTGGCCGGTAGTCGTTGAGGCTGGTGACGGAGGGTTTTTTGGGCAGAGGGATTATGGTGGAGGACTTCAGGCAGGGTGGAACAGCAGACTGGGATAGGGACCTGTTGAAGATCCTAGTAAAGATCCCAGCCAACTGGTCTGCACAGCCCTTCAGCACACGTCCAGAGACGCCGTCAGGGCCCGCAGCCTTCCTCGGGTTAATGGCCCTCAGCGTGCTCCTCACCTCACACTCTTCCACAGTGAGGGTGAATGGTGTTTGGTAGGTATCACCGTTGTGTGATACTTGCAGCATACCCTTGAGTAATTCATCATCTGTTTGTGTTGAATTCTGTGATCCAGTGACTATGATGTATGGTAGTGTGTATACTTGCTTTCCCTTAGTTTCTAGGATGTCTAGTCAGGTTGCACAAGTTAATTTGTGGTAGGGCTTGAATAGTGTTATGCTCACACTCATTGGTCTGGAATAGTTGTGAGCCTGATCTGATACTGTTGCTCCTTTAACTTGGATGGATACACTTATGTTCTATTGCACTGGAAGTCACTCTGGGTAAGAGCATCTGCTCAGTGAATGTAATGTAATATATTGATTGTATTTTTGAGCAGCTTTCACTGTCTCTGTTTGGACATACTCACTCTGTACTGTAAACATAGGATATACCTGTATATATGAGCTCACTGTGATGTGGTGTCTTTCTATATGGGAGGGTTTAGCTGTACACATGAGCTCAGTATGAAGTGACACCCTGCTCTGTCACACACTCTGTCACACACAGGGTGGAGTCAGGGGCCAGTGTGTACTGACCAGTGCTGAAGGCTCTCCTTACTTTTGTGTCTCTGCACAGATCCAGTGTCCACACCTCAGGTGTCCAGCAGGAACAAGATGAAACCCAGCTGCAGTGTGCTGTGCTCTGTGGAGAACGGGAGAGAGGTCACCCTGTCCTGGCAGAGAGAGGGGGAGACACTGTCCCACACCAGCAGCCCTGATCTCAACACCCCCCTGTCTCTCCCTCTGGAGATAGAAGAGTACAGCTCCACCTACAGCTGTGTGGCTGCAAACCCAGCCAGCAACAAGACAGTGACAGTCAGACCTGAAGAGAACTGCATTGGTGAGATACTGTGATATTTCTCTATTTAAACAGAGACAGAGATGCAGAGAGAGCTCTTATTACAGTATGTAGACAATCATACACAATCATACAGACAAGATGATTATCTTCCCTGACATTAGAAAAATACTGTCAGGCAAAACGGAGTGTGTATGTGTATGTATATGTGAGTGTATGGGTTGTGCGTGTGTGTTCGTGTGTGTGTGCGCGTGTGTGCGTGTATGTGTGCATGTGTGTGTGTGCGTGTGTGTGTGTGTGTGTGTGTGTGTGTGTGTGTGTGTGTGTGTGTGTTTGAACCTGACTCAGCTCCTCCTGTAGTACAGTTACACTCAGTCCAGCCTGGCATTCTTCTCCATGTTAGCTAATGAGCTAGTGATCAGCAGCAGCATTTCACAGCTGTAACTAACTCATACGCTCAGAGAGGGATCCTCCAGTTCTCAACATCAGTCACAGTTAATTTTAAAATATCAGACAGAAGATTTGGTTAAAAAAAAACAATTACAACTGAATATAATGGCTCTGTGCAACAATAAACTAAGCTAAATGTAAACTGTCTGCAGATGAAAAAAAACTATGTATCACAATCAAATACCATTCCAACCCCATACTAAGTCCCTGGTGCATAAAGGCTTCTGAGTGTGTGGAAGGGACAAGGCCGACCCTACCTGTGTGTGTCTGTGCCGGAAACAGCACAAATTATAAGAACATGACAAGTCCCAACCCAGTCTGCCTGCGAATTAAGAGTGAACTCGTCTCACACACACAAGGCCAGCCTCTTCCGCAGACTCACTGACCCCAGATCAGCCCTATCTGCAGACCCACTGACCCCCCATCAGCTCTGTCTGCAGACCCACTGACCCCAGGCCAGTTTTACAGGGAGGCACATATATACCACTCCATCTCCGCCCTGTTTCCTGTTTCATTTTGTTTGTAGTTTAGATTTGAAAGCACAAAATCACTAAAAGAGTTATGCACGCCCACATCAATAGCAAGGTGTTCATCTCTCAAATGCACAGGTGTAACAGCGCTTGGCCACTGTAAGCGCAGTTATGCTAACAGGTTCAACAACATGACTGCATGAATTTCCTCTGAAACAAAGCTGTCAGTCACTCTGCGCTGGATTGCATGGGGGAGGTTTCCCCTCCAGCGTTCTGTTCTCTCGTCTCAATCAGAGACGACTGTCTCCCAGACTCGGCTGGATTTCTCCTCATTACGGAGTCATGATTCTCCTCTTTTCTCTCTTATTCAGCTCTACAAAGGCAGCTCATCTTTTCTCACTCTAAAGGCTACAACTTGTGCATGTGCTTATCAGATCAGTTAAATACTTTTACATCCAGCCCCACTCAAACGGATCAACCCATTACAGTTTCAGGCCTGGTAATCCACTCTGGTCAGGTCGTCTAAAGTGAGCTGAGTATGAAGTGACATCCTGCTCTGTCACACACTCTGTCACACACAGGGTGGAGTCAGGGGCCAGTGTGTACTGACCAGTGCTGAAGGCTCTCCTTACTTTTGTGTCTCTGCACAGATCCAGTGTCCACACCTCAGGTGTCCAGCAGGAACAAGATGAAACCCACCTGCAGTGTGCTGTGCTCTGTGGAGAATGGGAGAGAGGTCACCCTGTCCTGGCAGAGAGAGGGGGAGACACTGAACCACACCAGCAGCCCTGACCTCAACACCCCCCTGTCTCTCCCTCTGGAGATAGAAGAGTACAGCTCCACCTACAGCTGTGTGGCTGCAAACCCAGCCAGCAACAAGACAATGACAGTCAGACCTGAAGAGAACTGCTTTGGTGAGATAGGTGAGAAGTTTCTGTATTTAACAGGACACAGAGACACAGAGAGAACTCTTATTATAGTATGTAGACAGTCAGACTCCACAGTCTGAGATTTAACAGATTGTTTTCCCTGACATTTGACAAACACTGGCAGGCAAGGAGAAGTGTATGTGTATGGTTGTGTGAGAGTGTGTACGTGTATGTGTGTGTGAGTGTGTGTGGGTGTGTGTGAGTATGTGTGTGTGTGGGCGTGTGTGGGTGTGTGTCTGTGAGAGAGAGAGAAAGAGAGAGATTTTAAAATATTAATGCTGTAGTGATCAGTGTGTATCAGTGATGCTGTAGTGATCAGTGTGTGTCAGTAAAGCAGTAGTGACATGTGTATCTGTGAAGCTGTAGTGAGTGCAGTCTCTCTCTCCCTCTCTCTAGGTAGTCATGGCTATCTTCATGGCGTGACCATAAAGAGGCTGGTGGAGTTTGGGGTGGTGACTCTGTTGATGTTGGGACTATTCATCATTCTGTACAGAGAGAAAAAGGCCACTACTGAGCCCAGGTGAGTGCACCTGTCATAACCACTCTTACATAGACCACTGTTGTATTTAGCCATCTTTGCAGCTGCAGTAAATTAGTTTGAGAACTTTGATCAGGGGAGCAGCAGTGAGAACAGCAACAGCGCTGAACATGCAACCGTCTGGTTTCTAGGGCAGAACATTAGCATCCATGCCACACTGTGTGGTCAGTCTCTAGCTCAGTCTTCTTTCAGTCTGTCAGAGGGTAGGTCAGTATCCTCCTAACCCTAAACCCTAACCCTGACCCTGACCCTAACCCTAACCCTGATGCCCTACAGCCAGTCAAACCCAAAGCCTGTCTAACTGCTGCACCACATTCAACAGCTTTAATGTTCTTACTACCAGCAGCAGTAATGCTCTAATTACCAGCAGTAGTGATGTTCTTTTTGTCAGCGCAATACTGACAGTCCTCCTTCCTTCTATGGGCAGCACTAAGAAACAAGAACAGAGGAATCATCAGAAGATAGAATCAGCCCTGTGAATCTACATGCATGCACAAACACACACACGCACGTGCACACACACACACACACACACACACACACACACATGCACGCACATGCAAACACACACATGCACACGCACATGCACAAGTACACACACACACACATACACACATATACACACAGACTGTACATAGAAACTTATGTATACACATCTGCGTCTGATGCAGCAACTGCTTATCTAGTGATTAAAAACATGTGGAAACATAGATATGTGTGCCTGCTGTATTAGCATTTAAGTATTTCAGTTTATTTTTACAAGCAATTTCACGTTGTGAAAGCTGGAAAAGATGGACAGTCATAGTGGAGCTTCAGTGCCACCCAGTGATTTAAAATGAAACTCACTGGATTTCATTGTACAGCACTTTTCTGTGTCATGCAACAGATGCAACAAGATTAGTGCCACCTCGTGGGTCCAGGGGGTATTACCATGTGGTTAATCAGTCTTCATCCTGCTCTCCATGTTTACTGTGCTGTGAAACAGCTGTGTTTTAAAATGTAACAAATAAACAGCTATATTTTAATGACCTCTGTGTGATGAACATGTAATGATTTTGGGGAAGTGGGACCTCTCCTGAGGAGTAGAGCATGTCAGTGTTACTGACTGCACAAACATCCATCCAATAACACAGCAGCAACATCTACAGAATCAGAGCAGTAGCTACCATTCAGATGCACTTAGTTTAATGCCAGTAGTTCATCCTCCGAAGTCACTCCCACTAACAGAATTCATATGACCACCGTGTGGTCATTAGCCTGCTTATAATAAATGCAATATATAATAAAGACCTCACATTATTGTCATTTAGCAGATACTCTTATCCGAATGACATAAGTTACAGTTTCAAACTAAAGGAGCAACCTTCTGTTCCTTTACCACTATGCTACTCTGTCACCCTGTTACCTGGCAGGAATACTTAAGGTTACTCTCATTTCCTTCCAAACCCAAACACCTTCAGGACCGTGACAACAGCCCCACCTATAGGTACACTCACCTGCAGCTCACTGATAATCAGCCCAGGTGTGGCTGGTTGCCTTCATCAGGCTGTTATAAAGACACAGGCTGCTGGTGTCTGAGGGAGAGACCTGGATGGACACAGCCAGTCTGTGCAGGCTTTCTGTGACACTCCTGAGGTTTGCCTCCTCTGATTGCATCACTTCCTGTTGTAGAGGTCAAAGTGCTCTCAGCCTTCTTAGAGACTGTGCTTGGCTCAGACACAAAGAAACTCACACCATTCACACGCCACAGGCTGGGTATGTGAGTCAGACGTGGTGGTTGTGAGGACAATGTTAAAAAGGTAAAGGGTGCAGGTAGCAAAGGTGGCGCATGTTGATCATACAGTAATGAGAGGTGACTGTAGATGCTACTTGCACTCAAGCCGATCTAACTGACAGCAGAGTATTACCACCAGGGACGTTTTTCTTCTTTTACAGTCTAATAGAAGAATAAATATGATTATACTTGATATGTACATCCTAAATGACACACATTACATAGTTTATAGAATAGAATAGAATTTTGAATACTTTTTTGAAATGTGTTTTTTTACAAAATTAATAGTTTTTTACAAAACAACTTAATTTTAACATTCTGACCCAGTAATTCAAAAGAAAAAATGTTGCATTGTCCTTCTCCCCCTCTAGCTAAGTGAATGCACATTTATATCAAATAGATATTAAATCATAAGAGGTTTAGGGTTGCAGTTAACTTTAGCTTTTTATCACCAAATAAAGAGGAGTTTGTGCAAGCAGTTGTTGAAAAAGGAAGTTAAGTAGGCAGTCCAAGCACAGAGGGAATAACTGACATAAGAAAAAGCATTTTTAAAATAAATTTTCATTTCCTTCTTCAGCTGAAATATGTTCTTGAAAAAGTGCAGCAAGAAAGAGATAAACTATGATGAACACTGTTCACATGATGGTATCACAGCCAGCTTGTAGCCTGCAGCCAGCTCCAGCAGCCCTGCAGTACTGAGAAGTGAGCAGCTCCCCACAGCTCCAGAGCAGAGAGGAGAGATTCCCCTGCACCCCATTCTCCACACTCATCTCTCTCTCTGCACTTCACACCTCCTCCTCTAGAGGGCGGTGCTGAATATCACGTCATCCTACGTATCCCATATTCAATGACATTCACTCCTCACATTCACAGTGGCTGCTGTAAAGAGCTAAAGAAACAAACTGCACATTAAAAGAGCAAAGACTCTCGCTCATACAGTTATTCATAGAATGTGTTTCACGGTTGTTAATTGAGAAACATGAAGTTAATAAAGCAGAAGTTTACATGTGTGTATGTTTGCGTACGTGTGGGTGTGTGTGTGTGTGTGTGTGTGTGTGTGTGTGTGTGTGTGTGTGTTTGTGTGTGTCAGTGTGGTGGAAGTGTTGTTACAGAGACACAGAGAGCAGAGTCAGTGAGTTCAGGCTGCAGACAGTGTAGGACAGTGGAGCTCCAGTCTCTGAGCAACATGAGACCTGCTGTTATACTGATGTTTACCTGCTGGAGTGCAGGTAGGACTCTGTTATACTGATGTTTACCTGCTTGGTTCAGGTGGGACTCTGTTATACTGATTTTTTATTAGTTCAGGAGATTGAATCCCAGGAACTGAAAAACACAAACAAGATGTGTTCAAAAAGAAAACGCTTAGCATACATTTTGTCCGAATTATCTCTATGTGAATAGCTTGGTTGTATATTGCATGTTGTCACTGTTGTACATATTCTCACGCACAAACTGCTCTCTGTAGCTCATGTATCAGGCCTGTATTTTAGTATTTCATTAGCTATGTGTTGTTGTTTTTGATGTGCACACCTTCCTCTGTTGTACTTTCACCCTTCTGATCACTGCAATAAATCACTGCAGTAAAGAGGACCATCCTGTCTCCAGTGCTGTGATGAAGACTGTGTTTATCTCTCTGTCAGAGCGTAGCTGGATCAAACAGGAGCACAGGAAAGAGTGCTTGCCTGATAGGCCACAGTACCATGAGAGAGCTGGCAGCATTGTGCCAGCACAGTCAGAGAGCATGTGGGACTGCTTGCCTTCCTGGCTGCTGTCTGAACTATGGCTAAAGTTCCCCAGTTTTCAGTTTCACCAGTTTACACTGACAATGGTTACCCTCCCCCCATTATCAATGATGTATATATGTCATTCCTAATTATAGCTATATTGCCCATGACTCTTTAAGCACATTTGCTAATCCCTCTTTAGTTGTGTAGTACAAGTATTTGGCAGAGCATAGTTTGACAAAAACAGGGTTGGCGTCATTTTCCACAGAGATATGAATTTATTCACAGTGCGCAGTTTCCTACGGCCTATTTTAATAGCTGTGTGTGAGTGATGATGAAGTCTGAATAGAGAAAACTGAGAAACGTGCATGTGACATGTGGAAATAAGAAACACCCAATGCTGCACAGTCCCTAAACAGAAGTAACATTTCAAATGAAGGGTTTTTAATATTGATAGTGTGGTAATCTGGTGTTTCATCTCTTAATTTCATGCATGCTTTATCATAATGGAAACGTTCTGAGTGGTGCAACAGAATAATATACAGTAATGAACAGAACGGGTGTAATTGAAGAATTAACATTGACAAAGAAGACTTGCTCTTTAGTGAAACCCAGCTTCTTCTTTTTCTCTCTGTCTCTGTCTCTCTCTCTCTCTCTCTCCAGGTGTGTATATGCCATCTGCCCAGGCTGAGTCAGAGAAGCTGAATGGCATTGTGGGAGGGACAGTGTCTTTCCCAGCTGTAGTGAAACAGACTGGATACTTTTCAATGAATAAAGTTGATATTGCCAAGGTGGTCAGTGGTAAAATGCATGTCCTCAATGGGAGATTTACACACAGGCTGCAGTGGAACAACAGCACTGGACTCTTCTCCATCACTGACCTGAAGATGGAGGATTCTGGACAGTATAAAGTGGAACAACTGAAATCTGAATACCAGCTGACTGTGTATGGTAGGTATCACCGTTGTGTGATACTTGCAGCATACCCTTGAGTTATTCATCATCTGTTTGTGTTGAATTCTGTGATCCAGTGACAGTGATGTATGGTAGTGTGTGTACTTGCTTTCCCTTAGTTTCTAGGCTGTCTAGCGAGGTTGCACAAGTTAACTTGTGGTAGGGCTTGAATAGTGTTATGCTCACACTCACTGATCTGGGATCGTTGTTAGCCTGGTCTGATACTGTTGCTCCTTTAACTTGGATGGATACACTTATGTTCTATTGCGCTGGAAGTCACTCTGGAAAAGAGCATCTGCTCAGTGAATGTAATGTAATATATTGATTGTATTTTTGAGCAGCTTTCACTGTCTCTGCTTGGACATACTCACTCTGTACTGTAAACAGGATATACCTCTATATTTGAGCTCACTGTGATGTGGTGTCTTTCTATATGGGAGGGTTTAGCTGTACATGTGAGCTCAGTATGAAGTGACATTCTGCTCTGTCACACACTCTATCTCACACAGGGTGGAGTCAGGGGCCAGTGTGTACTAACCAGTGCTGAAGGCTCTCCTTACTTTTGTGTCTCTGCACAGATCCAGTGGCCACACCTCAAGTGTCCAGCAGGAACAAGATGAAACCCACCTGCAGTGTGCTGTGCTCTGTGGAGAACGGGAGAGAGGTCACCCTGTCCTGGCAGAGAGAGGGGGAGACACTGAACCACACCAGCAGCCCTGATCTCAACACCCCCCTGTCTCTCCCTCTGGAGATAGAAGAGTACAGCTCCACCTACAGCTGTGTGGCTGCAAACCCAGCCAGTGACAAGACAGCTCTTCAGCATCTCAGAGCTCTGAAGGGAGTGCACTGACTGCTTTGGTAAAGACAGTCTCAGTCAGAGATACTGCTTTGATATTTCTCTGTTTAAACAGACAGAGATGCAGAGAGAGCTATTTAGACAATCAGTATTTAGACAATCAGACTCCACAATCTGAGTTAAACAGACAAGATGATTATTTTCACTGATGTTACTCAAACACTGATAGGCAGGAAGGAGTATGTGTTTGTGTGTGTGTGCGCTTGTGCATGTGAGTGTGCGTGTGTGTGTGTTTGTGTGTGTGTGTGTGTGCGTGTGTGTGTTTGTGTGTGTGTGTGTGCTTGTGTGTGTGTGTGTGTTTGTGTGTGTGTGTGTGTGTGTGAGTGTGTGTGTGTGTGTGTGTGTGTATGTGTGCCACTGACTCTGTGCTGATCAGTGTGTCTCTTACAGAGCCAGTGTCAAAGCCTCGTATCACAAAAACAACAGCTGCAGGGTCCAGAGGCAGGTGCTGCTCAGTGCTGTGCTCTGTGGAGAACGGGAGAGAGGTCACCCTGTCCTGGCAGAGAGAGGGGGAGACACTGAACCACACCAGCAGCCCTGATCTCAACACCCCCCTGTCTCTCCCTCTGGAGATAGAAGAGTACAGCTACACCTACAGCTGTGTGGCTGCAAACCCAGCCAGTGAGGAGAGAAGCTTCTTCAGCATCTCAGAGCTCTGTAGGGAGGAGTGCACTGACCACAAAGCGCCTGGTAAAGACCATCTCTTATCTCTCAGTCACTGTTACCGTAGATATGCAGAGTCATTTTAATGGTTTATTAAATTGCATGTTCCCATTGAACAGCATTAATTTCACATTCCTCATCCCCCCCCCTGTCTCTTTAGATACCCATTCCTCCTCTTTTGCTACTGTTGTGCTGTATGTGATGTTTGTGTTGAGGCTGGTGGAGTTTGGGTTGGTGACACTGGCAGTGGGGCTGTTAATCCATCTCTACAGAGAGGGAAGAGTTCAGACTCAACACAGGTAACTGCACCTGTCATCACCTCACACACACCTGTACAGATAAATCACCACAGTCTGTTATACATATTATCCATCTATACAGCTGGACCTTTACTGGAAACGTTCAGGTGCAGAGCTTTGCTGAAGGTACAACAGCAGTGCCCACCTGGGATGTGAACTTCCTGGGACTGGAATTTAAACTACAACATTGACAGTCTTTCTTTCTTTCTCTCTGTTGGCAGCACTGAGAGAGGAGGAAAGAGGAAATACCAGGAGACAGATTCAGCCTTGTAGACACACACACACACACACACATACACACACACACACACACACACAAGCACTGCAATGACTGTGGTCAAGAAATTACACTGAACCACCTTTCAATCATGTTTTGAAACATGGGTAATCCTGGATATTTGCATATCTGTAGCTTTTCCTGTTTCTATATAATATTGACTTGTGGCACTTGTTGGATAGATGTGGAAGACTGATTTTTATCATTGAGTATTAGTGCCATCTTAAATGTGGAACTTCATTTTCTGCCTTTAACAGGTTGTGGTTTACCTGACACATAACAAATGTAACACAATTAGTGCCAACATGTCGGGGTCCCTGCAATATTAATCAGGCTCTTGTCTCCATGTTTAAAGCAATTTGAAATTGCTATAAAATTTCATGAGTGAATGGCTACATACCAGTCTTTATCCTGCTTTTTATATTTGTTGTGCTTTGAAACAGCTGTGTTTTAAAATGTAACAAATAAACAGCTATACTTTAATGATGTCCACTTGATGAATATGTAATGATTTTGGGGAAGTGGGACCTCTCCTGAGGAGTAGAGTATGTCAGTGTTACTGGCTGCACAAACATCCATCCAATAACATAACAGCAACATCTACAGAAACAGAGCAGTAGTTACCATTCAGATGCACTTAGTTTAATGCCAGTGGTTCATATTCAATAGTCACTCCCACTAATACAATTCATATGACCTGGATGTGTTTGTCATCTGGCAGGATTACTTAAGGTCATTCTTATTTCCTACCAAAACTGCTGCTTCTCCTTCAGCTGTGAAGTTATTAATGCCAGACTTTTTTAAATTGAAAACACTATATCCAATTAAGAAGGCTTAGAGTGGATTTCTTGAAAAAAGGGCGTTTGCCCCATGTGTTAGTGGGATTCTGAAGCGTAACAGCCTTCATCTGATGTTCTGTCCTTGCCTCCATTACTGCCTGTTACCTGATACTGCACACCTGCTGACTGGCTGACTGGTTTCCATGGCGGTGAATCAGACCTTAGTCAGGAATGACCTGAAGAGTGATGTGCCCTAATGCTCTCTCACACCTTCCATTTCCCCTGAGCACAAACTCCCAACACCCTCTCTCACTGACTGCCTGTGGCATGTGGCATAATGACCTGGACATGCATAATAATATACCTTTTCGCACATGGCTAGGTATCGGTTAAGAGAGGCTTTAGAAGTGTATCTGCTTTAATATGCACCTGTGATGTCCGGGAAACACCCACTGCTGGAACGTCTAACAGTGACCTGCTGGCCTTTCAGCAGAATTCCACACCCAAGTCCCAAAGTCCCAGCTTTATTCTTCAGTCTTGTTTTTTATCAGCTTTACTACATGCAGGTAGTGCATCCATCTCCAGGCCCTGAGGACAAATGCTGACTCTCCCATCCACACTGCACAAAACCAACAAACTCCAACTTCTCCATCTAAATCAAATTCACTGCCGTGGTTTCGCCTCTTCTTCTCCCTCTTCCTGTCAGCAGTTTACCTGTATAGGTTCACTATCAGGGTTTGTGAGGAAAGGACCCAGGCACAGACAATACGGGCAGTACAAAAAGGCTATAGTGACAAGTCCAGAAATCACAAGCAAAGAGTCAGAAAAACAGTCCGAGTCAGTAGTCAAAAATCCAGTGGAAAACAGACAACATCTAAAACAGCAGGCAACAAAGTAACCCGGGACAGGCAGAGTCAGCAACAAGCAGGAACAGAGCAGGCTTACAAACAAAAGGCAGGAACAAAACAGCTAAGACACCAAGACGATCAGGCAAAGAACAAGGCAAGAAACCAAGCAGCTCAGGCTGAAGTGCTGACTCTTACCTGTAAGGAAGGTAAGGAAAGGAGGCTGCCTCTAGCTGCACGACTGCATTACAGCACATGCCAAATAACAACAAAAAAAGGTGTGCATGTGCACGAGGAGTGTGTGTGGTCCAAACCATAAAACACTCCCACAGACAGAATGTCACCGACATCTTACAGTGACACCTTACATCTTACACTGACATCTGACAGCAAGCTGTCAATACTTTCTTCACTACTACTTTTGATTGGCAAAATATTAATAACTGCTAAATAAATAACATTACATATGTGATAGTAATTAATTGTTCATTCATTTAATGAATATAAGTTGAACACACTGTTCAGTTAATTAGTATGTATTTACACTGACATTTCTGTAGGTGGCACTGTAATCACCACTGCCTCAGCTCCAGCTGCTACTGTCATTAACATGCTGCACCTCACCTTTACCACTTACGTTTTGACAGCGCATACCCGAGTCCCCCCCCCCGCCGTCCTTATGATCTGTATTTAATAGCGAAGGAAATTAATTTATGTCTGGTGCTTTGCCCAGGAGGGCCAATTGCAGTTGCATTAGATGGCTGTTTGGATGCCATAGTCATACAACACTGCCATTCCGTTCAGCTGATGAAGGCACAGGTGAAACAGAAATGTTTAAAATTTAAAAGCCAAGCTCACAAATCTCTTCACTGATTGCCTTTTTATAATCGAAATATTTGGATTTGTTTACCTCCAGAGTTGGAGGTGTATTTGTACTTTTTTCTTATGAACCTGTGCTAAAGGAACTTGTGCTAAAGATGGGAGGGTAACAGTGTTACCTGTGACAGAACCAGGTGGCAGTGTAGCATAGTGGGTAAGACGCAGGACTCGTAACCAAAAGGGCTTGATTCAAAATCGGTCCAATTCCCCGCTGAGGCACTGCTGCTGTACCATTGGGCAAGGTACTAAACCCACAATTGCCTCAGTAAATATCCAGCTGTATTAATAAATAACATTGTAAAAAACTGTGACTGATATAAGACGCTGTGGATGAAAGCATCTGCTAAATGCCGGTAATGTGGTGTAATGCATTGCTGAGGCCTCCATCCCCTCGCCAGCTACTCCTCCTCATAGTGCAGGTGCTGACGTACTGGCACACAGGAAACAATCTGAGCTCCAGGCCCAGCGCAAGGAGACAATACAGAGGGGAGAAACTGCGATCCACGGGGGCACAAAATTCATTAAAAGGAGGCTTCTGAGGGTGGATGTGCAGATTGGGGGGGAACTCTTTGCCCTTTTCTACATGCGTACATTTCACCCACTGAGAAACTGGAGAAATGGGGGTGTTAAGTGTAACACGTGGATGGGTGCCAGGATGTCTGTAGTTTCCTAAGTTATGAGCAGTGGAAACGAAGTCCCTTTTCAGATAGCAGGGTGTTGTTTTATGGCATCGGGAGGGTGAGGGGTCACACAGGGCATAAAACAACGTTCCAATTTATTAGACAGCATGAGTTTATCAACACTACAACTTAAACAGGAGTTGCTTGCTCTTTGACTAAATTAAAATAATTCCAGAAAACATATTCATTGTTTGAGCGTTCAAGGGTTGATTCAAGACTGATTGGAATAAACTGGGTGTCATTAGCAAATATGTCCCATGTTCATATACGCTACACCAGCAAAGCTTCTGATATGCTTTGTTCCTGTCCGTAACAGCTGTATCTTAATCACTGTTCCACCATGGCACCGGTTTCCTGGGATTTGGATTTACGTTGCTTGAAATAGTACTCAAAGCAGCTGTAGATAACAAAGAAGACAGGAGGCATCCCATATCTCCATATCTCATTCCATATGATATCCATATCATAAAAGAGGGCCCTAGTTTTATGACGCTTTGTTTGAGTACACACAGAATACGCAGGGAGAATCCTCTGTGATTTGGTGCAGTGAGGGAAACTCTGAAGCTCAGACAAAGACATTCCAAACATCAGATTTGTTACACCCATGATCCAGAAGTCAATAACTAGCCACCACCTTAAGCACAATTCCAGTTTCAGCTACTTGGTGGAATCAGGAAGTTTTGTGGAAGGCTTCACATGAAATTGGGCATGCATTATCTTTTGTTTAAAACAAATTTAATAGTTAATTTTTAGGCTGAAACAATATGAGCCCCATGTGACAATGAAATTTAGGATTAGGACCACACACACACACACACTCGCACACGCACACGCACACACACACACGCGCACACGCACACACTCACACACACGCACACACACACACACACTCACACACTCACACACACGCACACACACACACACACACACACACACACACACACACACACACACACACACACACACACACACACACACACACACACACACACACACACACACACTCACACACACACACACACACACACGCACACACACACACACACACACACACACACACACACACACACACACATGGTTTGGTTTGTTAATCTTTTGTCATTCCGCAGCTAGGCAGACCCTCCCTCTCAGATGATGATAGATGTATGTAACACATACGGCAGCAGATCTGAACAGGAGGGAGGAGGTCTGCCTCAGAGGACGTGCCATTTTTCTTTTCGTTTGGGTTTTGCGTTTACACAACATACGTGTAGGCCTGTCCCTCAACAGCCAGCTTAGCTGCCAGTTCTCTAACATACTGGAGCTCTGGATGTAGCCAGTGATGATTCAGTTCATTACATGCTTGTTGTGAAATCTCTAGGTCACAGGTTCACATTCAGTTGAGGTGCATACTGTTTAGCAGAAAGGTATTAAACTTGCGTGTAATTAGAGAAATATACCCACAACAGTATCATGCAAAGAATTTTGTTTCTTGGACCGGAATCCTGTAATTGCAAGTATATTTTTCTTGATTTAAACTTTCCACCTTTCCCCCCTCAGTATGTGCTTATTAAAGTACTCCACTCAATGATGTCAGCTAAAAATCATGTGGAGGAAGGCTCCCAAGAAAGACAAAGGAGAGAGCACGCTGGCCCTGTTCAAACCACCATGGGTCATTCTGCAGTTTCTCATGGCTGCTGTAGAGGGCAGTATAATCATCCTGAGAGCCTGAGGAGTTTTTTTCTTCAGTCTGTTGTGCACCTTTTAAATGCTGATCACCTTTTTTGATCAAATTTATAGATACACAGTCAGTTATCTTTTGAAACATATATTTTTAAATCAATCATTATTGAAACACTTATTGAAACACTTATTGAGAATATAAATGATATCTTCCTAATGACATGAATTAATTATCTACCAGTAACATGTATTGCATATTGCAAACTTTATTTCATTGTTTAAGTTCTAGGATATTTGCACTGAAATCTTTTCAACACCATTTAGACATTCAAAAGTTGATGACATACCCATTCCCACCAGTATGGTGGTGCTGTGTCAATTTGTTTAATCAGTCTCTAAGTCTTTTTTATTTGTGTCTTGGACATGTGGAACAACAGTCAGACACATCCATCAAATGCAGTAATATCTCAGTTCTATTCTTGACAGGGAACCAAATCTGAGATATGTGTGTGGGCTGTAAAATGAGATATTAGTCAAAATGCACTGAAGCTTTGATGAAAATGGACATTACAGAAAGGAGGAGGAGTCAGCATGTGTGAAACCTGCTAAAAACATGACTTCACAGACAGCTTTACCCTTTCGAGCTGATATAATTCATCTAGGGCAGCAGAGGAGATGATACACACTGCACTTTTTCTGGGGGTCCTTTGGGTTTCAGGTAAGATTCAATTTTTGGTAACCTTTATATCATATTAAACACATTAAACAGCCAGATCCACCTGTATAATAAATTACATGATATAACTGTTGCAGAATATGATAATTAAATGATCCAGTTGTGTGTACACAATTTGAAAGGTTTTTCTGTCAATTTAATCCTGTTAATATAAACATTCTGAGTTAGGAATATCTCCTGCAGTAATGTCGAAAGGCAGTGGAGTGAATTCCTATAAAGCTCTGTCATTTTCGCCTTAATTTGGATCACTTATGTGAGTAACATAGAGATCTTATTCTAATGTTGCAATATGTCCCAGTATGTGATGTTGAATGCGGTGCTGGATTTCAGATAGATTTCCTCTTTCCTTTCTTATCTGATCTTCTTATCTAATGTTGTCATATCAACATTTGCTCGGATAGGTTTTATATTTTTGAAGTAACTACAATAACTTTTGTAATATTCTGAGACCTTGTGGGACAGAGATAATTGCTATGGTGGATAAAGCATCTAAAATCAGTTGCAAGAGTAAATATCTGGCTGTATAAATAAATAAAATATATAGAAATGGTTTATGTCACAGTCACCTGCATTCACATTGCACAAAAAAAGTTTGGTCAATGGAGTCAACTCTTCAAATTTGCAATTTAAAATTCATGTAATATTTTCTTTAAGCACAGGGAAGTAAAAAACAGATGTTTCTTTATCAGTGGGTATCACTGTTGTCTTGATATATATTTAAATATATAATATAAGGCAAATTATTCTGAATGTTTCCAATATCTTGTTGATCAGTAAAGATAAAAATTGCTAAACTGCTAAAAGTTACAACTTTTATTACTGTGTTGAAACTATATAACTCTTGGATATGTGTTAAAATTGATTTTCTGCTACTTCATAGCATCATCATCATTAAACACATTACATAAAAATAAACTAACAACTAGCAATGAAGTATCCCTGATGTAAGGCTGATATAAGGGAGATATAAGAATCACTACATTGTGCACTATACAAGACATTTTCGTTGAATGATTGTTCTTTTTTAGATAATGACGGGTTGAATTACGATGTACTGTACGATGTACTGTTAAATTTTCAGTCGTAAATTTTGGTATGAGTTTGTCCTTATCTGCATAGCTTACCTGACTGGTGTGCTGTTTAGTTCAGCTAGCCTGCATAACTAGCTGTCAAACGTATTCCATCACCCTTCCAATATTGTAGCATATGGGGGTAACCGCATAACAATGGACATTCATTTGATGAGTGAGCGGAGCCTCTGTACACAGCATGGTCATCTAGTGAAGTTCTCTGACTGCTGTCAACAGCCAATTTAAAAACACACCCCAAATAAACCAACTATCAATGACTAGCTAACATTAGCTATGTTACATGTAGGTCTTGTGGACCTCATCCGTGTCACTCTGAAGTGCACTATTTAAAATAAAGTTAGCAAGCAAACATGGGTGGATAATTATATAAATTACTTTTCCTGTGTGGCTTATGTGGAGATCAGATCTAACTCACTGTCAGATTCAAAGCAAGGTGTCATGGAACATTTCCACAAAGGCTAATGAAAAGTGAAGGCCTAAGCATAAATAGCGTCACAAATCACATTGTTGTCTCAATATAATAATAATGTCAAGGTTCTCAAAGTACTTACAGTACAGTCATGGGGAGCACTCCTCAAACCACCACTAATGTGCATGTGTATTGGTAGTAAGAAGGGCTCAATAACTCATTGTATTTTACAGGTGTTTTTGGCATAATCAGAAGGTAAGCTTTTGTTGTAAGGAAAAAGGGAGGAACTATATACAGCTTAGGCATTACTGGGTGGGGGTTTTAATGCAGTCCTAACATTGCAGGGGACATGTCCCCCCCGCCGTCCCTGTTTCTATGTCCTTGGCCGTAGGACTCAGCATGCACTTGGTTAGTGCCTTGCTGATTTAACCTCACAGGACACAGAAAGTACACCACAGCAAAACAGAGGAAAATAATATTAACATTACAACAGATTCATTACTTCAGTGTTTTTAGGGATGGAGAGCAGGGATACTTTACAGTTTTGTGCATTGTTGTATTGTTTAAAGCTACCATCTCATGCAGATAAAGCATCTCTTCTTTCAATTTTTTTCATTTTTAAAGTTGTGCAGTTCTGTCTGCATATCCTCTCAATCTCTGTGTGAGAAAGGGGGAGAGAGAAGGGGACAGAGAAACAGAGAGAGAGAGAGGAGAATGAGTAAAATTGTGTTTTTCACATTCTGTTACACTGTGCTGATGGTTCTAAGAGCACAGCCTCCCCTCTGTAGAGGACAGCAGGTGTCAGGGTCACTGGGCCGGTACTTTAATCACGTTTTTATCAGGGTTTGATCAGTCGCTGCGCCGCAGTGTGCTGTCAGTTTAGCTTTAGCATTCACCAGTGTCTGTTTAGCTTTAGCGTTCACCGATGTCTGTTTAGCAATACAGTTCACCAGTATCTGTGGCTTTAGAGTTCATTAGTGTCTGTTTAGCATTAGAGTTCACCAGTGTCTATTTAGCATTAGCGTTGGCTCCTTTCTGGGCTGCTGGCCCTGTGGCCCCTTATGATGCTTCTTAATAAATATTCTGCCGAGTGCATTATGCTTGTTTTTTGTCCAGATGTTTTGAAAAAGTTATGCATGCAGGGTTTCAGCTGAATGATTAGCAAATCTTGCATCAGAAAATGCATTAGAAAACCCCAAACTACATACAGTACAGAGCAATCAATTACAAATTCTAATACTTTGATTTTAGCCTAATTTAATCGATACTTCATTATTAATAATAATTAATAGTTGTATTTATGGCATAGAAACTCTTTCTGAGTTTATTCAGTGCAAAGTGGAAACTTGTTCACATCTTGATGAGGCTGAAGCAAATCTCTCCTTCCCCCTTTACCTCTCTCTCCTTAGGCATATGCATGTCCTCTGCACATGCTGAGGTGACTGAGCTGAAATGCATTGTGGGAAAGACAGTCACATTCCCCACTGCAGTGAATAAGACTGGATTTTTCACCAAAGATGAAGGCAGTATTGCCAAGGTGGATCATATATTCAATATCATCAACAAGGACATCCTCAGAGACAGACTGCAGTGGGACAGCAGCACTGGGTTCTTCTACATCACTGACCTGCAGATGGAGGATTCTGGACAGTATAAAGTACAGAGTAACGATAATAACAAGAAGAAAGTACAGACCATATACCAGCTGAGTGTGTACAGTGAGTATCATCACTATATTATATGTCACTATATATGTCCTGTCTATTGTATTACTGAAATATTCACTCTGTGTGGAGAGTAAATAAGGGGTGAAATATGAGGGTATATGTGGGCATGTGAGCTCAGTATGAAGTGACATCCTGCTCTGTCACACACTCTGTCACACACAGGATGGAGTCAGGGGCCAGTGTGTACTGACCAGTGCTGAAGGCTCTCCTTACTTTTGTGTCTCTGCACAGATCCAGCGTCCACACCTCAAGTGTCCAGCAGGAACAAGATGAAACCCACCTGCAGTGTGCTGTGCTCTGTGGAGAACGGGAGAGAGGTCACCCTGTCCTGGCAGAGAGAGGGGGAGACACTGAACCACACCAGCAGCCCTGATCTCAACACCCCCCTGTCTCTCCCTCTGGAGATAGAAGAGTACAACTCCACCTACAGCTGTGTAGCTAAAAACCCAGTCAGTGAGAAGAGAAGCTTCTTCAACATCTCAGAGCTCTGTAGGGAGGAGGGTAAGGAGCAGATCTGGCAGGGTAGGAAGAGAAAGGCAGAGAAGAAAAAAATAGAAAGTATGAGCAAGGCTCAGAGAGTGAGAGAGGTCACAGAGGAATCCTTAAGAAGGTCTTGTTATTATCGTAATGTTATGTACTTAATGGGAAGTGACAGAAGCAGTATTTAATGGGCTGGGGTGAAAAAACCCTTTGAAAAATGTATTGTGTGACCAAAGTGATCATATTACACTACATTTTAGACATTCTGACGTGGAGTGACTTACAATGAAAGAAAACAAAGTTTGTCTAATAGTGTGGATCATCTGTGGATATTAAAGAGCGCATCTGCTTCAGTGAAGCTATGCCTGGTGTACACAACAGGTACACACTGCAGTTCTTACATACGTAGTAACTCCTAGAAAAACTGCAGGAGTCTGTGAAAAACTTTAGGCATCTGTGTTGCACCATCTAGCTACTTTATATGGATAACTTACTAACAGATGCTCTTATCCAGAGCAATTTACATTGTAGGTTACAGTTTTTACATTTATGAATTTATACAGCTGGATATTTACTGGGGCTATTATAGGTTAAGTACCTTGCCCAAGGGTACAACAGTAGCGTCCCAGCAACCTTTTGGTTACGAGCCCTGCTCCTTAACCACTGTGTTCCTTACCACACTGCTACTGCTATTGCCACCTCTGTCATATTTGCAGAGAAAAATATATTTTGGTCAGGTACAAACTAATGACAGACCATAATGAGTGTTCAGTATCCTGTTGTTATGATGTTTACAGGAGTTGACCAGTTGACTAGATGTATCGTGTATGATATGATATGAAGACTCTACCCAAATGAAATGCACTCACAGTTACTATAATAGCTTAGCTGCACATGTAGTGAAAGAGGCAGAGAATCATTTTTTTCATATTTGACCATTCTCTCTCTCTCTCCTGTATTTTATATTTCATTAAAAATATATTAAGGGGTGGTGTGTTGGACCTGCATGGTGTTCTGGGCAGACAGGATGGCGATGAGAAATTATACAAAGTATATAACTGTATGAAGGCAGTGTAACATTCACAGTTAAAGAGAATTTTCAATATCATGTAAGATCTATATTCTTTATTCATGGGGACACAGCTTTATAAACCATCTGCTGTTATAACAGTTGTAAGGAATAGATGCTGGCACATGCACATGTCCGTCAGCCGTATAGGCCACAGATCTCACTGCTGCAGTACCACTGACAGGCCACAGATCTCACTGCTGCAGTACCACTGACAGGCCACAGATCCCACTGCTGCAGTAGCCACTGACAGGCCACAGATCTCACTGCTGCAGTACCACTGACAGGCCACAGATCTCACTGCTGCAGTACCACTGACAGGCCACAGATCTCACTGCTGCAGTAGCCACTGACAGGCCACAGATCTCACTGCTGCAGTATCACTGACAGGCCACAGATCTCACTGCTGCAGTACCACTGACAGGCCACAGATCTCACTGTAACAGTGCTCACAGCAATCCTGCTAGTGGAGAAATACCCCACTGTGAGAGAGGAGAGAGAGGTCAGGGACATCATTAGTAGGGTACCTGAAATTATGAAGGAAAGGTTTCACAAACCCAGAAATAAACATGGGAATAAGTGAAATATTAACAGTAATGCACAGTCTGAAAATCATTCTGATAAATTAACAACAATAATAATAACCCATGTTGTCATTTTCATTTTAATGAAGTTCAGTTCCTGACTGCAACTCTTTGCTGCATGTTCTCTGTGTTTAATTAAATTGGGTCACTTTTGACATTTTCTCAGTGAAAATATGCCAGATAATTTACCATGTTAGAACTGTTATCAGCACTCAGTTTATCAAAATTAGGGAGTGGGGATATGAGAGAGTAAAGTTATATGCATTGGCATATGTGTTATAATTGTTTACTGTCTTTCTGACATCACTGAACATTAACATCAACAATTTTTGCGAAAAGTGTGCATTTCAGCTTTGTTGACTTTTGACTAGTTTATGTATGTATTTTATAGTTCATTTAAATGATACATTACTTCTCAGATCCCTAATATAAGACAGAACCAGAGGTGTGAATCTTCACTGGTCTCACAATTTGATTCGATCATGATTCAAAGGGTAGTGATTCGATTACGAAACTATTCTCGATGCATCATGATGCATCTTGTCCT
The DNA here is from genome assembly GCA_019176425.1 of Megalops atlanticus. Taxonomy (NCBI): domain Eukaryota; kingdom Metazoa; phylum Chordata; class Actinopteri; order Elopiformes; family Megalopidae; genus Megalops; species Megalops atlanticus. The sequence continues at coordinate 1,251,421 of CM032894.1, forward strand.
CCATGTTTTTTTAAATTAATACAAGAATACAAGCCCTCAGATTTGAACTGTTTTTACTTTTCAGCTTTTTTTAACAGCTTTTTTCAAAAATCAAGTCATATTTTTCAAGTATGATTACCACAAGGTAGCCCTATATGTAAACATTAACACGAAACCTTTTTGTTTTTAGTGCATTGTAAATATAAAGTAAAAAATAATGGTTTTACATAGAAAATAAAAATATTTTACAGCTCTAGCAGCTACTTGGGGTTTGCTAAGTTTAGTTCCGGGTGGAAGCGGGTGATGTGATTCCTCATATTTCTTGTATTGCTGAAGTATTTAATCTTGGCATGGCAGGTCTTACACACTGCATATGGTTTGTCAAGCTCGTTTTTGCCTATATTTTCATAAAAACCAAAATGTGCGCAAATATCTACTTTTAAGATATTGGGTGCGTTTTTAATCTCTGGCTGCTGGAATTGGTCTTCCTCTGCCATGTTTCCAATTACACCAGGCCCAAGTGATAAACATAGTATCCAGGGTGTGGGGGTGTTACTTAGCCTACTTTATTTACAATAAAAGCAGTACACTGGCATGTATGTTATTTAACCCTTTCGCACGTAACTTATTTTTTTTATGAGGCTACATGGTTCGTTATGTTTTCATTAGCGTTATTAAGCTTCTTATAGTTTTCAATTAGCATTTGCTATATTGTTTAACATTAAATTGCTGTTTCCTCAAAGCTAAAATTAGCTAGCATTTTTCCAATCTAATGTTCTAACCGCACCGGTTTCAGCATACGCGCTAAACGGCTAATCAAAGGGGGGCGCAAAGGGGTTAAACCAGTGAGGAAAGCGTGTAACCTTCTGATATGAGTGGACCATACCCATTCTGCGGGTTTTCAGGGTTATGCTGCACAAAAAGCACGACCAGACAAAGGTTACAGACCTCACAATCTCTGCCTGTAATGACCCATGAAGATAACTGGGGAAACAGCAATTCATACAATAAAAACCCTTTACACTGGCACAGAATTCTTATAATTCAAAACTTTACCTGCTATCATTACTGGCAAACCATTCCACTTCTTAGGAGACATTTCTGCACAAGAGGACACGGTTTGAAATAAATACAGTATTAACATTTTTGACAACAAAGTAGTAACTTCACATCACATGCAAAAATGTGAATGGAGGTTTCCAAAACCATATGGCCTGATTAATTAGCCAGCTAAGTTAGCTATTCAGTTAGCCAGTAGGCTACCTAGCCAGTAAATCAGCTTGTGAGCCAACTGGCTGAAAATGGAACTAGATCACTAGTGATCTAAATGATTCATGAGTTTGCCAGCTAGCTGCCTAGTTAATGAGTTGACCAGCTGAAAATACTGTTAGCTAGGAAGTTAGCTACATAGCCAATGAGGTTGTGAGGCAACTGACTGAAAGTAGAATTAGCTACCTAGCAATCTAGGTGGCCTATGAGTTGGACAGTTTGCTACTGCACTGTACTCTGTCTCTTTGACCACTGTGTTATTTCTGTGGTATATAATGAATTAATGCTTTAATGCTCAACATTTCTTTGAATGTATAGAATAATTTTAAGGTTATAATATTAAAATAATTTTAATTTTAAGGTTATGTTGAATAAATTGTATTGAAATTCACTGAATCATACCACATCATAGCGAAGTTACTTCTTAGATATATTCCAATATATTGTATCATTGCTCAGTTATTAGTATGATATTGTATCGTATCATTCTTAGCTACTGACTAAGGTGACCTGCAAGTTGACCAGCTAGTGAATTATGTACCAGACTAGCTAGTAAGATAGCTGACTGCCTTAGATAGCTGACAACCATTTTTAAATAAGAGATGTTACATCATGTTACATTGTAGATGCTTATATGTCCCTTTCCTGATACAAGAAAGATGTCGGGCAAAATGCAAACACAGCCACTTATCTGTGCGTAGCTCACATTTATTCTGTTTACACTTACACAGCTGGACGAATTCACATAACAGGTATAACTGCAGTGTGACCTGTCAGTCCAGCTTTTCCACTCCACCACACTGTTTCCTGACCCACCTGCACTGTCCCTCTGTAACAGGTGCAGCCCTCAGCATCCCTCTGATGGCTGGGATTGGAGCCGGAGCTGGGCTTTTATTCATTATTCTAATGGGAACTGTTGTCTACTTGAAGAGAAGAAACAAGTCAACAAGAAGTGAAGGTGGGTGAAGTCATTTCTGCAGTGGTAGGCAGTCTAACATAATTACAGCACCTAACTGCATGTAAGCTCTTCTCTCTCATCTACTCAGTAGGTTTCTCTTCATGGCAAACCACAAACACTGGCAACCTGAAGAAAGAACAGAAAAAGCTAATCATGAATTCTGGACTTAACTTATGATATGGATTTACATGGACATCATGAATAGGACCTATTTCCTGGGTATATTGACATTCCTAATAATTTTCACTAGACTTCAAGTGGCTTGCAGTGCCATTAAATGATGGCAGATTTCCTAAAACTATATGGGTAGTCATTTTACACACACCCTCTGATAATACACAACTTGTACTGAACAAGAGAGAGCTCCTTCACCTTTTTTCAAGGTTGTCCTTTTCCTATCTTTTTGACTGAAATCAGTGTCTTTTTGTATCGCAGCTCTCCCCACTGATGTTATATATGCTGATATTAACCACAGAGCCAGGAGGACAGAGAGAGAGGTAGGCCTGAATTAAGTATTAAATAGGTCAGGAATAATGTCACAGCTAAAGAGCTTTATAACAATTAAATTTTAAAAACTCATAACAAAATGAAATTTAGTTCAGTGATATCCCTTGGTGTTACTTCACAACACAGTCTTTCTAAACTTGTACGGTATTATTGGTCAAATAACCTACTGTAAAACTAAACACTTAAAGGGCATATTAAGATCATATTAAGGACCAACACTTCCAGCCCCTGTCCGCTCACCCTTTTCCTACCTAAAATGTAATGCAAACTCTCTTGAGTCTGCTAGAAATGGAACTACTTTTGAGATCTGTGTTTATTCGTGACTGTAGATGAAAACTGATCATACAGGCTGCAGCAGTTTTCAGCAGTAAGGTATTTAAAACTGTGAGGCAGGTTATTGGAACTATAAAGGTGTGTTACTATTTTATGGGAGGATAAGCAGCCAAACATCCTTACAGAACTCAGTCGAACTGCTTTCCCAGAAGGCTAAGTGTGGCTGCATGTGTCAGGGCTCAGGCAGGGACTCAGCCGCAGACAGGGAGGGAGGATGCACAAAGGATTTATTTGTCCAAATCAGAATCCCAAAAACGTGGTCAAAACAGGCTTAGTCAAAAAACCAGAAAAGCACAGCAAACGACACCAGAATCAGATCCAAAAACGCAGTCAAGAGAAACAGGCAAAAACAGGCAGGCAGGCAGGCAGAACAGGAAAACGGCTCGTAGCAAAACAGATGGACTGAGATGAACTAACGAGACAAGCAACAAGCAGGGAAGATCTAGGGCTGGGCTGATGAGGACAATGGGATGCAGGTGCGCGGGCAGGCAGGTGGAGACGATCAGGTAATCAGATGGGCGGAGAGCAGGGCAGGGCTGGAACACAGGGAAAAAAGTAAACAAGAGCACATGGACAGGGAAACAAAAATAAACCGGCTAAGATGCCGCCGTACTGACAGTATGGTGTTCTGCTGTAGATACTAGGTTATTTAGAGCACTGCTGCCAAGAGAGTTCAGCATTTTACTATAGAGAAAAAATATAACTCTGATTCAGCGTATTTTGTTCCAAACACCTCCCTGAAACCATGTATGTTTTTCACATAGATTAACAGTCTCTGAGAAGTAACATAAAATACACATTTTCAACAAAATTAAAATACATCTGCCCCCATATTTAAGGTAGGAAATAGGAGTTCTAGATTTTTTTTTTAATTTGGAATACCCAAGGCTTTTTCCATTTTTTGGAACACCCAATTATGTCCTAAGATGTGCAGCCCATATTGTCACTGCAACCCTCAAAGTCAGTGCAGGAGGGTGCAGCCAAACACAGGCTCTCCTCATGATACCTCATGATACACATGATACCATGATACATGCTGTATCTTTACACACTGTGGTCCCCATGCCAAGCTTGTGTAGATTGTAAATTGTTAACATGTAACGTCATATTAACTTTGTCTGCTCTCTTCAACAGAATGAGCACACAAGTAAAACAGGTAAGATTATAATGCTATGCATTTAAACTGGACATTTAAATGCTCCTAAGTATCCATTTTTCATACAAATAATTGCTCAGAAGACTCTTTATCCAGTATAACTTTAATCAATTAAATTCATACCACACAATGTCTTCACTGTAAGTGAATTTTGGCTGAAGCAACTGCTCTGACTGGCCAGTTACTGCAGCCAGCACAGTTGATTCCAAACTCGTCTTTGACAGGAAGAGGGCGATTTTAAAACAGCATAACACACACTTCAGTAGGAGATGTGTAACAGTCTTAGTCTCCTCAGTCTAAAGACCCAGCTCTCCTGTGAGTGAAAGACTCCTCCCACTTGTTCAGAGGGGTGACATCATCATACTTACAGGGTCGTTACACAGCACTGCTCTGACACCCCTGCCCCACACTGCTGCAGGACAGTCTGATGGGACATGATGTGACCCCCTCCCCCCCTTCTGTGTGTTCCTGTTTCAGGTGACTCTGGAGACGTATATTCCAACATTAACCACAAACGCCCACAGAAGAAGAAGGCCAAGGCTGACAGTGTTACTCAGGTTAGTTTGTGGAATACAGAAGTTAAAACTCAGGCTTAAATCATCCCCATAACTGTAAGCATCAGTGTCTCTCTGTGACCCCGTCTCTCTGAACAGCAGCGTCTCTGTGACCCTGTCTCTCTGTGACCCCATCTCTCTGTGACCCCGTCTCTCTGAACAGCAGAGTCTCTGTGACCCCGTCTCTCTGTGACCCTGTCTCTCTGAACAGCAGTGTCTCTGTGACCCTGTCTCTGTGAACAGCAGTGTCTCTGTGACCCCGTCTCTGAACATCAGTGTCTCTGTGACCCCGTCTCTGTGAACAGCAGCGTCTCTGTGACCCCTTCTCTCTCTGTCCGAAGGGTGAAGACAGCTGTGTCTACTCTGAGGTCAGAAAATGAAATGGTGACCCACCAGACGACCCACCTTCAAACAGTGACCACACCAAGTTTTTTATGGGGATACAATTGTCCAGGAAATTCAAACTTCTACAATGAAACATTTTACAATGCCATGACATTCTGTATGTAAATCTAGTCTAATAGATGAGAATATTTTTCTTGTAGAATCTTGCTTGGAGATTTTAACTTGGCTTTGTCAAAAATGCAGTCTTAAAATATCTCTTGTTTTAATCCACTGATTTTTAACTTCATTTTAAGCATCAGTAGGAATGACCCCATCACTCCTTTTTTCAGATATTAAAATGTAAATATGATACTGCCATCCTGGCTTTCCTTAGCAACAGTGAATTTTATCTGCATATCAAAATTCAGTCTTATGCCAGTCTCAGTACAAAATATTTCAATATAACATGATTGAACAGGTTTTAGTTTCTTCAGATTTCTAAGTCTGTGCCAATACAGCTGTGCCAATGCGCATGATGTGTCTTGGTTTGTGTGCCATGTGACTTACCCATTCTATATTGGTGAATACTCACACAACTGGAATGCAACCTGACCAAGAGGAACAATTGAGCAGAACTAATTGTTTTATAAAGTACTGTTTGTCATAGAACTGTTTAGGGCTAATGGAGAAAACACGTAAAGCAAGTAAAAATTCAACTCATGATACTTTTGCAAAAATAAAATGTAAATTACATTCTAGCCAGTTTTAATCTAAGTCACATGGTAATTTTATTGAGGTGTATTCTCAGGGCCATGAAACATTTATGTCATTTTTATGAAATTCAAAATTATAATATATCTTCTCATGCCTACTAAGCATTTAAAGTGATGATAAATTCTTCTGAATTTCTGGTTTTAAAGTGAAAAGTATGCTGATGGAGATTTTTGTGTTAGTTGTGTTTGTCTGCAAAAAATACTAACACAAACAGATTTCAGCAGCCACACCTTCATCAATGTATTTGAAATGATTTTTTGGAGGTACATTTTAGGAACACTATATGGGGCCTTATAGTATTTCTGCAGCACTTGGTGCATTTCTGACAGTTTTGCAAAGAGTATGCACCAAACATGTGGCCTTTTGAAGACCAAGTGTGGAAAATCAACCACAGGTCTGCAAAAGAGAGGTGAGACACTTCTCATGCAAACATCAGCATGTACACACTCCTCTGTCATTCATGTCTGCTACTATACTGCAGTGCCATTGTACTTTTGCTCCTAAACAGAATACAGTCTGACAAAAGACCGTCCTGGAGCATTTACAACGGCCGACAGGCCAATGGGCTCTATGGCTAGTGTTTAAATACAAGTGGAAAATTTGTGGTAAAAACATTTAGAATACTCTCTTCAGCTGTGGTCACTGTACTAAAAAAAGTCCTAGATGCAGTAGAGAGAAGAGCAGCAAGACTGGTGCCAGGTCTGATAAACATGGCTTAGGAGGGAGCTAAAGTGCTTCATCTCCTCAGTGCCAGTAAAAGGACACTCAGGGGGATTCAGTATTAAATGAGACAATTAAGTTACATGGAAAAATTTGGACCACATGAGCTTACACTAACTAAACTACTATTCCAAGACACACACTGATCAACACCTTTAACGACTGACCATTTTTTGTAATTGTATAGTTAATGGCTCATTGAAAGCACATATTTTGTATGAGTTAATAGTCAGTGTTTTTCTCCATTGTGAGATGTAGTAACTGTTGCTCTGGTTTGTGAGAGGAGGGTTGCATGAGATAGCAGATGAAGTGTGAACCACACAGTTTGTGAACCACAGGTAGACACCTCAGAGTCAGTTACAGGCTTTGAAGAAAAAAATACTGGGCATGTTTAGAGCCTAGGGGTGATAAAACACAAAAAGTAGAGTGCATAAACCGGAGTGAGACACAAAGAACATTTACATGGTGTTACCACACCCAGCCTGTAGCCTGCAGCCAGCTCCAGCAGCCCTGCAGTACTGAGAAGTGAGCAGCTCCACACAGCTCCAGAGCAGAGAGGAGAGATTCCCCTGCACCCCATTCTCCACACTCATCTCTCCCTCTGCACTTCACACCCCCTCCTCTGCAGGGTAATGTTGAGCCTACTACATACCAGTCCTTTTTGTGTTCCTCCTCCTCTGGTGCTCTAGGGAGCCAATCACTGGCCTCTGGGTAGCCACTCCTACTCTCCTGTGTGGTATGTTATGTTTGTGTTGAGGCTGGTGGAGTTTGTGTTGGTGACACTGGCAGTGGGACTGTTAATCCATCTCTACAGGGAGGGAAGAGTTCAGACTCAACACAGGTAACTGCATCTGTTATGACCTCACCTGCAGGATTACCTCTTACATCAGTGGTGCAAAAAGTGTCATAAGTCAGTGGTTCTCAACTCTGGTGCTGGGGACCCACTGCCCTGCATGTTTTAGATGCCTCCCTGCTCCAACACACCTGATTCAAATGATCAGCTTATTATCGAGCAGCTGCAGCAGTTAATACCCAGTTGATCATTTGAATGAGGTAATTACTACTTTCCTTCTATTGGCAGCACTGACAGACAAGGAAAGTTACATTGAACCACTTTTTATACAGATTTAAACATTGACATACATACCTATGGCTATTTGCATTTTACTACATATATTTATATTTAACTATGAACTGTATATTTATGCTTGCAAGTAATTTCAATGTGAAACTTAGACATATTGACAAGATGGACAGTCATACTGAAGCTTTAGTGCCACCTGGTGGATAAAAATAAAACATTCGATTTCATTGTTCACTGCTTTTCTGTGCCACCCTGTGGATCCTTGTGGTATTACCTTGTTGTTAGTCTTCATCTATTCGTTTGGGGACAGGAAGCCAGAATTCATTTTGGTCGTGGGAGTGGGGTGTGTGTGAGGGGAATGGAGTGAATTTTGCTTGGGCTGCAGTGGAAGAATAATGTGAGTGTGACTGTTGCTGATGGAAATCTATTGCACACCCTGTTGTATAATATACAATGCTGAAATAAGGAAGAGGTCTCTCCCGAAGGGGGGATGATAGTTAGCTGCTACTGATTCACGCTATGCCTTTGGAGTAGTGCACGACTTAGGGATACTTTGGGCCCACGCATGTAGGAAAAGGGGGGATAATACATAACATCAAACAACAGTGGTTTGCACCAGGCCGCCGAAGATTTAGTAAATAGGTGTATGATATGTGCACAAAACGGACCAGTCATTGACAAAGTGAAACATAAACACTTGCCAGTCCCAGAAGGACCTTTCACACACTTGCAAATTGATTTTGTACATATGCCTCATGTATATATAAATATATGCTTGTTTGTGTAGACAGATTTTCCAATTGGCCTGAAGCCATACCCACTACAAAGGAAGATGCTGCCACAGTGGTAAAGTTTCTGTTGAAGGATGTGATTCCGCGCTTTGGACTACCGCAGGTCATAGGCAGTGATTGCGGGACTCCCTTCACTTCGAAGGTAACTCAAGGGATCAATGAAGTCCTAGGCATACAATGGAAACTACATGCACCATACCATCCTCAAAGCTCTGGACAGGTGGAAAGGATGAGTGGAGTCATTGAAGAGAAACTGACTAAAACTTTACAGAGCACAGGCCTAAAATGGCCTGACGCTTTGCCACCGCACAGCGCTCCTAACTGAACTACAGGCCTGACTGAGGTTCTCGTGGGAAAGCCGATGTCCACAGGTGTGAGCCGCCAGTAACAACTAACATAGCTGCCCTGATGTGGAATGATGAAGCAATGTATGAACATGTGATTAACCTCTCTCACCTCCTCTCTCATAACCATAAGCAGGTGCAGTCTAGACCAGTGTGTCCCAAACTTTTTTTCTGAGGACACACGTTTTAAAAATGACAAACCATCACGACCCAATTCACAATAGGCCTTATCTATAAATGTTGAGAAGAGCAGATTTGTGCATAAATGAACGTTCCTGACCATTTTTACTGCCATTTCCGCATCACCTTATAGGTAAACAAGCCATTTCGAAGAGATATACGTTTCTTACACTTCATTTTATGCACGTGTTATTGAAAACATATACATAAATAAGACAAAATAAGTGTATTGAGGCGGAGTTAACAAGCTCATTGTTTTTATTTCCTCTCATCAGTAAAACATTATACACATTTTAAATACTTTATAAATGAGACAAAATAAGTGCATTTAGACGAAGTTAACAGGCTCTCGTTTTTTAACTCTCATCAGTAAAAGAAACAGAATGTACACTAGCCTTTCATACTAGATTCAATGTTATAAGTACAATTATCAGAACAATACGAACATTCAGTTCTATCAAAACATGCTTCTTGTTGAAAGTTTTTTGAAATGCTTATGGCTATTATCAGAACAAGTGTGCAGCTATTCAAACAGCCAACAATCAATTCGTTAACCACATCAGGTCTATTCCACGTCAAATCTCATTAGGCACATTATGTGCTATTTACCTGGCTAACCCATTCGCACGTAACTTATTTTATCCTGTGTAGCACCCGTGTTATAGTTCGTTATGTTTTCATTAGCATTAAGCTTCTCATGGTTTTCACCGCGGCATTTACTATATTTTTAACGTTAAATGGCTGTTTCCTCAAAGCTAAAATTAGCTAGAATTTTTCCAATCATGTTGTACAGTTCACTGTGCTCAGAAACTAGCACAATTAACTTCACCGCTACCTTCTCCATTTTTGGTGGTTGTTATTAGGATCGGGAACGTGACGTCACTGTGTTGTGCGCCGCGGTGGCTGATGGGATTGAATCGCCATAGTGTGAGGCCGCTTTCAACAGCACAGGTATTGACAGGTACTACGGTGACTAATGCGCAAGAGGTTTTTTCAGCCATGGGAAGAACTTGTGTTATTGGATGCAATGTCCGGTCACACGACCGACAAGGCAAGAAAATGCCGAACGGGGTGTCTTTTTATTGTTTTCCTACGTGGAAGCAGCATGGTGTCAGAAATCAAAGCTGTAACTCTTGGAGAGGGCAGCCACCTAAATATTTTCCTGTACAACATGAAATACTTTATATCCACAGAAGCAAGACCAGGGTGGCAGTGGCAAAGAAAAACATACTTCCACTAAGGACAAAGGAGGACAATAACACAGGATTCAGCTCTTCATCTGAGCACAATCTTATACTACTTACCCACTGCAATCTGAGTATTTGATAAGCATTCAAGTGTTTACCATCTGAAGACATAGCAGCTTTCTAGAGTTCCTTATTTCCTGTTCTGGATATGGAATAACTGTCTGTCTCATGCTCCTGTGCATTGTGCAAAAGGAGCTACAATAACTAAGGCCTAACACCGTATCAAAATGGAGGCTATGAGGTCATTCTGGTTTCATGGAAAACAGTTGTACTAAGCAATTAGTATGATCAACAGTTGCCTTTATTGGCAGAATATTTGCCTTAACCATACCCTCTAAAAGTCAGTTACTGTCACCCAAGCAAGGAGAATGTACTAATCAAATGTTTCAGAACTGACCAAATTTTCTTCATGGTTTTGTAATGCTTTGCCATTTGAAAACAAGCAACTTTGTGTGCTCCATGCATTTCAATTACATTTACATTTTTGTCACTTATAATGAATAACATACAGGATGAGTACATTTAACATTTCTCTTACATTGTTGACATTCAATTGATGCTCTTATCCAGAGCAACTCCAGGAATCGAGCATAAAGCACATCCAACAAAATTACAAAAAATGATACACAGACAAGGAAACCATCATCCGCACACAAACCGGAGCCGGTGTTAAACACACAAGGCTGAGATAAAATGCGCACCTGACCCAACATAGATTCCCTTACATGGCTGAATCTTCATACAGCTTCAGTTTCAATTTCAGTTACTGAAAATTATCATGCTCTGCAGCAGTTATCATGCTCTGCAGCAGCCCTGCAGTACTGAGAAGTGAGCAGCTCCCCACAGCTCCAGAGCAGAGAGGAGAGATTCCCCTGCACTCCATTCTCCACACTCATCTCTCACTCTGCACTTCACACCTGAAATGTCTCCGAATTTTTCATTATGTCAGCTATGATTTATTGGTGCTTCTTCTGAACTGAATATCTGTTCTTGGCAATTCGAACGGGCCCACTGAGGTCATAATTCTTTGCTCAAGCAATTAAAATGAGTAAGACCCTCCCCTGCCACACTGCTGCTGTTTTTCAGCTGTTTGCAAATTCACCACAGCAGAGGGTCTCCTCATACACTGGCTTCTCCTGCAAGGCGAGATGTTGGGTTGAGTTTTCTTTTCATTTTCACTGGTTTCATACCATCATTAAAATGGTTTGACACAGACAGGCTGGATATTCACATTCATAAGACATAAGAGAGCTTTATTGTCATTGTTCAGGACAACGAAATTATAGTTACTCCCCGGTATCAGTGCTGTGACAACATATAGTAAGAATAAGGCAACAAGAATAAATACACACACAAAAACATTGCTATTTAATTTCTCCACTTTATGGTGTGAAAAACCAAACATGCAGTATAAAACTCAATGTTGTGTAAGAATACAGTTCACAATAACCCAGCAGCAATCGCAATGATGTAGCTCCTGCCTGCACTGGGTGACAGTAATGGATATAACCCAGCATGCTGAGTAATAATAACCCAGTGTTTGGTAGGAAGGTGTAGACAGATCCCACATATTGACCTGGATGAGTTTCAGCTTTTGAATAGAGAGGTCAGGTTTAGGATTAGGGTCTGGGGTAGCTGATCCTGGATGAGTAAACAGGGGAAATTAACCAAGAGGACTTCACTACTTTTACGGCATGGAATCAGAAGCCATTGTTATCCAAATTACAGCCTTAGTTACTAAAAATGAAAGCTGTAAAAGTAAATGTCATAAGGCAGAGGACTCGCTCAGATAAGGGAGGTGATAAGGAGCACAAAAAAACAGCGATATTCCAAAAAGGAAGGGGTTTATTCACATCCAGTGCAGTAGAACCAGGGAGCTGAGAAGTCATGTACAGTGGGGACTGTACCTTTTCTGACCTTTTCTTATCCATTTGTGTTGATTTGGCACTTGAGCATCAATACATTACCCATCCCCCAACACTGTCAACCAAGAGTCAAGACTAAACCAATTCACCTTAGTGGTGTGTAGACTGGTTTTATATTATTCTTAATGATTTCATACAAACCACAAAAATGCAACAATTTATTCACAGTATTATGAATGAATTGTGGTTTATTTGGTAGCATTTTGTAGTGTGACTGATTTTATTAATTGCATTAGTAGTGCGCATTTAGAGGTGCGCTATTTGATAGATTCCCCCGCTCCCCCTACCTCGGCTTCCAGTGGGGAGACCTGAAGTCAACCTACCCCCGCCCCCTCCCCATCTCGTACTTCTTGTACTTCTAACATTAGATAGTATTTTTCCAATCTAGTGTTCTAATCACACCGGGTTGACTTTCCATGCGAAAGGGTTAAAACCAGTGACTCCTAGTTTTTAGATGTTTTGCCTCTCTGGGTCTTGTCTCCAAAAACTATCATCTCCATCTTATCTTGGATAAGTAGAAGAACTTTTTCTGAAATTCAAAGTTTAAGTTCAGTCACACACTTAGGGCACTGAGTGAGCTTGCATCCTCAGGTGATAGAGGGATGTATAAGAAAGAAAAACCACATACAACTAATTAACTTTAAAGAGATGTCACATCCAGGAAAACAACAACTTGCAAAGACACGCGTCCACTCCCCCCTGCTGGGGATTGGATTCAGGAGATAACAGGAACAATCGTACTTTGGATAAATTCAGTGCTTATGATCAGGGTTGTCTCTCAGAGAGTCGTTATCCTGTGTCTTGGTCTGGTCCCATTGATAGAGATCTTTCTGTTGGGTTATGGGTGGGTGGGGATGACACTTCTGTGAGAGGAAAAAGAAAATGAATAAATACAGAGTAAAGTCTGACTGACAGCAATAGAGAGACAGAAGCCTGAACTTGCACTGACCTGCCTCCGCTTCCTCTCCTGGCTTCAAAGGCTTTCTCTCTACAGACTCTTCCCCGTCCGATCCACTGGCAGCTTAAAATAAAACAAAAATGGTCAAAACATTAAGACAAGTAGTAACTCAGCCCTAAATAGTTGCTACGTACAATGGAAGACTTGTGTCCACACACACACACACACACACACACACACACACACACTGAACTTCCACTGACCTGCCTCTGCTCCCCTCATTTTCCTCATCTCTACAGACTCTCCCCTGTCACATCCTCTGGCAGCTGAAAATAAAACAAAAATGGTCAGTACATTATGAATAGTACTGTATTACAGTACAAGTAGTAGTTACTACAAGTCTCAGTCCTATACAGTTACTGCACACGATAGAAGTTAAATGCTTCCCTGCATGGCATTATATTTAAAGGTTCTCCATTATCAGGCCCTCTGGCAGCTTAAGAAAAAAAAAAAAACAAAAATGGTCAAAACATTACAATACAAGTAGTAGTTCAACCCTATGTTTAATACAGATACTTTAATAAGAAAATGAGAAATGTGACAAGAAAGCAGTTGGAGGATGTAATTGTAATTGTTGATTTTTTATTCAATCATAAAATATTTGTACCTGCTGATGGGATTGCAATTGTTGTGTCTTATTATGCTGTCAGTTTGAGTTTTCAATGCCAATGCACTGCTCATTGTAATGCTTATTTGTATAGTTTTAACAGTGTATTTTTCTGTTGTTTGCAAGGATATTTATTTCTGAAGTCTTCCTTGTAACCTGAATAATTCAAGACCATGATTCCCCAGTAACTGGGGAATGAATATTAATTTCTTTTTGTGCATTTTTAGTGTACTGACTAAGTTAATGATACTCTTAGGTGAGGGTAGTGATTGTGGAGCTGTTAGCTTTTAATGTGAAATAATTCACTTTCACAGACATCCTTGAGCTGAGGTCCAAAAGGGAGGGACTTTTTCCAGTACATACAGAACACACACCATCCATTGTCTTCACTTTGAGACTCCTCCCCCTCCGTCTGAGACCCGATAAGCTATAATGGGATCTGGAAAGGTGAGCTTCTACTTCCTCACAGACTGTCCTGTCATTACTATCAGTAACTATGTTTATTGCTACTTAACACAAAATTTTTTACCTGACAATGGAAATAACTTCAATTATACTGGGTGAAATGTTATATTTTATTCTGAGTTATATGTTGATATTAATTACTGTTGATATTAAGTTTACTTTACAATTTTTTTTTTGATGCAAACGCTTATTCTTTCCCGTTGATTTCTCCACGACTACAGATGCTGAGAATTTTCATCATAATGCAGCAGAATTCTAGTATCTGATTATATATTATAAACAGCACTCACTGCCTCTCTGTTTGCCTCTCAGCATTAATATAGGTCAGGGGGGGGCCACAGTAGTTGTACATCAGGCCACTGAACGGCACAGAAATCAGAATAAGCTCCACCCCCAGTGACCCAGCTCTGACACACGTCCTTCCTGCTGCTTAGAAATGGAGGGATTCAGTGTGTGACACTGAGTTCAAAGCAGTTTGATACTTACTCTGCCAAAGACAGACAGACAGCAAATACAGCCAGGACCACAGCCACCACTCTGCTTCTTTCTTACTTAAACTGTTTAATCATAACCATATTTCCACATGTCATAAATGCTGATTGTAAACCATACCTGATGCTGAAGCTGTAACTATTGTACCTGCAGCTGTGGCTATAAATGTCAGGCTTCTCATCCTGTGCAGAGTTTTCATAAGCATGATGGTGCCAGCGCTCTGTGCATTCTCCCTGCTGTTAAACCCGGTACTATTTATTCTTCTGTTTTTATCTATTTACATTCAATGTGATCTGAGTTTCCTGACATCACATTTCTCAGTGTTTTAGCCTGTAGTTAAACACACACATGCACAGAGTGAAAAAACACTTACCATTTGTGTTAGGCTTCTTTTCTGTAATCAGAAAGACAGCAGTGTTGGCTCTTTATGCAGCAGATACAGGTTTGTTCTAACAGACCTGAGTAAACATAGCACTGCTCTCTTAATTACAGTATTATTTTTAAATTCATTCCAGAGGGGAACAATCAGTAAATCCAAAGCCTTTATCTCAGCAAAAACATGAGAAAATTAAGTCCTCTTAAACTTATCCTTAGTTCAACAGATTCACCTTTATGGGTGTTAAAATTACCCCAGAGACTGATAACAGTATTAACTAGTAGTATCAGTAACCACATCAACAGGAAGATAGAGAATATTACCAGTCCCACTATTAATCTGTGTAATGTAACTTTTAATGAATGTCTTCCCCAAAGACTTGCATCTTTTCCAGTTCATCTCCTTTTCCAAACCATCTTTTTTCACAAGCTGTAATAAAGGTAGTGCAACCACACCAGGTAAGGGGAGCAAGCATCACACTGGCTAAATTTAATAGTTTATATAGACACCCTGCAGACAATTATCACGAGTGCAGTCAGGCAAAGGGACTTTGTTTCACTGTGTGTATCAAGGCAAGAGTCCTGATGTGAGCTGATTCACTGTACAGCTCTCATTACTCCTCTAAAGCAGCTGTTCCATCTAAATTTTACATTTTAAGTTGGTACCCATAAGATTTTGAGGTAGACAGGAGAGCCTGAAGACTGTGTGGTTGCCCTTTCTCTGAAACACTTGAAAGTCCTCTTTCTGAATTAGAATAACTTATGAAAGGGAAACATTAATAATCAATAATTAATCATAATTAATCATTAATGATTTAAATAAATAATACACAAATTATAATGATAATTGATAAAAATGCCCCCACTTAGTTAATAGGTACTGTACTCACAAATATGTTCTTAATCAGTATAAATAAGCCCTTATTAAAAAGGGTGACTTTCTCAGGAATAGAAGTTGACATGAATATATATTTGTATAGAACATGTGAGGTTTTTCTTAAAGGAGAAAATATAATTTGACATATTTTTAAAATTCTGGATAGTTTGTAGTTTTTCTAATAAATGAAATGCAATGGAAAAATGTGATAAAATGTGAAAGTAAGAAATGTTTCCCAATGTTTCCTCTCCTCAGATCAAACTTGTAAACCCACCAGCAGAACATTCCTATCAGATTACTGTCAGTCTGATACTTACTCTGCCAAAAATGATAAGCAGCTGCAACCAGGCCTACAGTGACACCCCCAGCTATGAAACAGCCAACACTGGCCACTGTACAGCCACCTGAGAGAAAGCAAGAGATAGACAACTCAGAACAGACACAGCACTAAACACTGTACTGCAGTGCTTATTCTAGCCTTTGTAAAAGCTTCCTTTAAGGGAAAAGGAAATTACCTTGGTAACCAAAGAATTACCATGTTAATGCACCCTTAAAACATGATACATTTTAACCTGCACTATTTTTAATATGTTCATCTCTGAAACATTGGAAATGAAGAGACCACCTTCCATTGCAGTTTACTCTTAACTAAAGTTCCCTTTCATTCATTTCAGTGAGAGCTGAGCTGGTGATGATGTGCATGTGACAGTATCTGGCTCAGAGACTCCAGTGTGCAGCTGTGGGCAGAGAGGGGCATTGTGGGAGTTCTTACCTGATTGGTCCACAGGGACACACAGGTCTACATGGGAAGGAGACACAAGACAACCATGATTAGCATAATTATGGATAGTCTTTTTTATAATATTGATTGGGTATCTCCTGTGCTACACGTAACTGCCATGTTGGTCCTACTGCATTTCATATGGTATTTATACACTTCCACTGCTGGCACAGTACTGAGTAGATGGCTATGTGTGTGCTGTGTCTTTATTTATCTCTGCACTGAAAAGATTAGTTCAAAAATACTTGTTCCTTTGTGAACTGCACAACACTAATGCTGACCTTAACTTGTAACTCAACAAAGAAGATATTATGGATTCCAGGCTTTGTGATGATGCAATTATTTATATGAACATCATCGGCTGTAATGGGACAGGAGACGAGTAAAAGAGTCATGGTGAGGAGTACAGACACATCTGCATCCTAACTGTTAATGAAACATGCTTAAAGGAGTTCAGAGAAACCGGAGTTCAGAGGAATTTGTTACTTGTAAGCATGTACTGTACCTTTGTAAGTATCAGTGATACTTACTGCACACAGTCAGGTGGTACACAGACTGCTGTAGCCGCCCATCCTCAATATCCTGCACTGTATACTCTCCAGAATCATCCATCCTCAGGCTGGTGATGGAGAAGAATCCAGTGCTGCTGTCCCACTGCACTCTGTCTGTGAATGTCTTATCGACAGGTGTGTGCTGACCATCTGTGACATGTCCAACGATTATATGGTTGTACATCAAACTCCCGCTGTTCTTCACTGCAGCTGGGAAAGTGAAGCTGCTTCCCACAGCTCCACTCAGCTCCACAGGCTTGCCAAAGGACTCAGACACTGATGGATATCAGGGAGAAGGAATGGACAAACCACAGCCATCAATCACACAATCACACAAATCTGAAGAACATGATTATTAAACTAATTCAGAGGCATCCTTCTACAAACTGAAATACACTGGCAATGACCAATTTCTTTCCTACTTTTTTACAACAGCAGTTTCACTGTCAGGAAATGTTAATTATGCAATGTATGGCACTACCAAACCTATTAAAACTGGGGCAAAAGCCAGCACAAAGTGTGTCTCCAAGATCTGGGTTAAACCCTACTTCCTGGGGTATTCATGCAGGCTGATGGCTTAATCAGATGGGGCTTCCATCTCTCTTCAGCACCCATATCAAGCAGTTAATACTATGACAGCAGAACTCACTGGTCTTCCCTGCCTATCGATTGCTGCTCTGCACTAAAACACCCATCTGCAGCTGGTCAGGGTGGCAGTTTTTTTCTATTACCCTGCAAAGCACACCCTACTTTCAAAACACTGCAGTTCCAAAACAACTCTGCTGCACAACAGCAGACACACTGAGACAGTGACACTTACCGTACACAGCCAGGGTGTAGACAGACCTTGGTATCTGGCCTCCATCATTACTCCGTACTTTATACTCTCCAGAATCCTCCATCTTCAGGTCAGTGATGGAGAAGAGCCCATTGCTGCTGTCCCACTGCAGTCTGTCTGTGAACCTCTGATTATAGACTGGTGTGCGCTGCCCGTCTGTGACATCTCCAATGATTGTATTTTTGTACATCAAATTCCCGTTGTTCTTCACTGCAGCTGGGAAGGTGACACTGTTTCCCTCAGCGCCTATTAGCTGCACAGGCTGGCGAGAGGATTCTGACACTGGAAGTACAGAGAAGGAAGCCACATTAATGGAAGCTCACCAAGTCTTTTTGACGGAGGATCCCATCGCATTAACAAATGTGTTGAACAACTTATTGGTTGTAAAGCAATTTAGCCATCATGAGATGTTAAGGATTTAATTATTGAATAAAATAAAATTGTATAATACTGTCAGTACTTCAGCTTGAGATGTCTTGCTTGTGTTGTGTTTCTGTGTCTTCCTGTCTGTCAGTGTGGATGTGTCCGTGCATGTGTTTTTGTTTTTGTTACAGCTCCATGTGCTCAATCCTCCCACCTCCTGCCCTTCTGCCACTCCCTCCACCTGAAGCCGTCCTGCTAACCTGTTCCCTGTTAATTCATTATTAGTCTGTGTGTATATATCCCTCCGTTTTCTTTGTTCTCTGCCAGTTTGTCTCAGTGTTTGACACTGTTTTGGTCCCGCCTGTTGTAGCATATCTGTTTGCTCTTGTGTTTGACTTCTGTTTTGTCTCTTGGATTACTCTTCCTGCCTACCGAATAATTCCCTGCCTGGTTAGCTTGACTACTCTGCCTCTTCAGACCCTGATTTCTGCCTGTGGCCCTCTGTTCCTGTTTACCCGTTTGATCTCCTGTGACTCACCTCCACCTGTATTTTTGGATATGTCTTTGCCTTGTGTTTCTTGTGCCTTGTGGTTCTGGTTTGGACTCAGCCTGTTTTTGACAACCTAGCCAAGACTGAGGTGCTGTATACAGTACACAGCTCCTAGTTCAGGCCCTGGTCCTCTCACACCTGGACTACTGTAACTCCCTCTTTGCTTGCCTTCCTGCCTGTGCCATCAAACCCCTGCAGCTAATCTAGAATGTAGACAAATCATGCAGCTACAATCTCCCTAAATGTAGCCAAGTTACTCCCCTCCTCACCCCACTTCACTGGCTTCGCATCAAGTGGGAGGCGGCAGTGTAGCATAGTGGTTAAGGAGCAGGACTCGTAACCGAAAGGTTGCCTGTTCGATCCCCGCTGGGGCACTGCTGCTGTACCCTTGGGCAAGGTACTTAACCCACAATTGCCTCAGTAAAATATCCAGCTGTATAAATGGATATCATTGTAAAAGAACTGTAACCTATGTAAGTCGCTTTGGATAAAAAAGCGTCTGCCAAATGAATAAATGTAAATGTCTGACTAAAGCATTGTATAATTTCAATATAACCTCTTCAGGTTTATACTTAATTTTGGCTATATATCCCAGCATCCTGTTGGCCTTTTTTACTGCTACAGCACACTGCCTAGATCCTGTTAAGCCTGGGTCAACTATTACTCCCAAGTCTTTTTCAAATTGAGCACATTCTAGCTTTTTTCCCCCCGTGAAGTAGTCTTGTCTAAGGTTCTAAGGTTCTTATTTACTTGAAGTATCACAATGTGATATGGATATTTTGATCTAGTGACATCATATGTGGTAATGTATGTACTTGACTTCCCTTAATTTTCTAGAATGTCTAGTTTCAGGTTCCCACAAGTTAACTGGTGGTAGGACTTGCATGGTGTTGTGCTCACAGTCAATGGGCTGGGAGAGTCATTAGCCTGGTCTGACATTGCTGCTCATTCAACTTCAATGGATACACTTCCGTTCTCTTGTGCTGGAAGTCGCTCTGGACAAGAGTGTCTACTACATGACTGCAATGTAATGTAATGCAACATCCAAAGAACCCAACCCTTCCTCACCCCTTATGCTACACAACTTCTTGTCTCCAGTCTGGACTAGTTCTCTAATTCCCTTCTCACTTCTACTCCAGGGTTTGGACTACTTCTCATTACTTCTGTGCCAGTCTTCCTGCCTGTGCCACTAAACCCCTGCAGCAAATACTGAATGCTGCCGCACATATCTCCTAGCCATGATGCTTGTCTGTACTGGCTACCCAGTTTCCACTGTGGTCAGGACAGCAGAATTGTTGAATGCATTCTTTTGGCCATCAGTCTATACACAATAACTCATCATGACAAAGCAAAAAAAATGTTTAGAATTTTTTGCAAATTTCTTAAAAATCAAGAACTGAAATGTCTCATTTACATACATATTCTGACCCTTTATTCAGTACTTTGCAGAAGCACTTTTGGCAGCAATCATAGCCTCAAGCCTTCTTGGGTAAGTCTCTACAAGCTTTGTGCATCTGGATTTGGGCAGCTTCTCCCATATTTTTCTAGCAGATCCTCTCACGCTCAGTCAGATTTTATGGGGATTGTCTGTGAACTGCCATCTTCAGATCTCTCCACAGATGTTCTATGGGGTTAAAGTCTGGACTTTGGCTGGGCCACTCAAGGACATTCAGAGACTTTAATATAATAGAACAGTTAGATAGAGGGAAATGGGGCACCTACTGACATCTTGCCTGAGCACTGTCCAAGGTGAACACATTCATTTCTCTATCTCATGTAGCAACTTCACACACCTGGATCTTACTTGGTTATCTCTTGTACCCATTTTTGAAATACTTTTTATCTCTGTGGTAACAAGGCAGGTCTTTGTACTGTTCTTGGCAGTCAGTGTTTTACAATTTTACAATTTGATCAATAAGGACTATTTGTATTAAATAAGAAACTTGTAAAACCTTATGTTTTCCGGTTAATTGCTGGAACAGTGGTGAAAGGTGAAAAGGAGTAAACACAGTGCCACAATCTCACCTGTGCAATGTTCCCTCAGATTGTCCACAGTGATAGAGGTCTTCTCATTGCTGACGGAGTTGCTGGCCTCACAGGTGTAAGTGCGTTTCTTCTCCACTCCCACTGATATACTCAGTGGGGCGTCATGAGAGGATGCCATGCTGCTCACCACCCTGCCGTCTTCCTGGTACACGGACAGGAGCACATCCGTTCCTTTCTTCACAGAGCATCCCACTGAGCACTTTTCCTCATCCACACTGACATGAAGCTGTGACACAGCAACTGTCCAGAGATGTGAAAATGACAAAATGAACACACTACCCAAACCTTTTTTGTTCATACTAACTAATATGTAGTTTTTTTTCCCAAAAATATTTTTCAAAGTAGGTTCTAAATAAATCCAGCACAATATGATCTTTAATTTGAGAGAAAAATATAAGTAATATTTAACTGAACCAAATCACTAATTATAGTGAAGATTAATGGCGACCTCCTGGACTGGGTTCTCACTGCAGGGCTCACATGAAATACTCACTTCAGCTCTGCCACAGAAGCTCTCCTAAAATGGACTTATTAATAAAACTCAACCTACACTAGTCTATATGGCCAAAAGTATGTGGACACCTGACCATCACACCTATATGAGCTTATTGGACATCCCATTCCAGAACCATCGGCATTGGTCGTACTTCAAGGTGGGATTTGTTGGCGAAATTAAAGTGACGAGGACACCAATGGATATTCTGGTTGTATGTGGACAGGTTTGCATCAAGATTTTTATTTTATCACAACTTTTATTTGGAAAACTGTAAGCTACACGTTTCGGTGCCTGGATCCCTGTTGTTTCTGCAAATTGCAGCGATCCATTTGCTCCTCTTTTCTTTAGCTTTCGGCAGTCTAAAAAGATAGATTCAAGAGGAAATCAGAGCTATTAGCCTATGACTGACGACCACGGGAGGTCCTAGGCTAGGACAGAACCGCGTCCTATTGATAGCCCTCTTGCACATGTGCAGTAGCCTAAGGTGGCGGCCCCTTAAGTGTTAGCAACCTAGCCCCTATTAGCTCACAGCCGGATTGCGGGTACCGCGGCTGCGAGAGAAGCGCTGCGCGGCAGACCAAGAGTAGTTTACCGATCGCATGCAGAGGAAATTCGTGAACTGCAGTGTAGCATAGCGGTTAAGGAGCAGGACTCCTACTGCTTTGATTCCCCACTTGGGCACTGCTGCTGTACCCTTGGGCAAGGTACTTCACCCACAACTGCCTCAGTAAATGTCCAGTTTACCGATCTGCTAGAGCAGCCTTTCTCAAAGCTCTTTGTCATGTCAGACTTTGGGGTTACAAGGCCCCATATGCCCCCCACACACCCCCACACCCCTTTGCAGTGAGTACAGAGTAAATCACTCTGGGTAAGAGTGTCTGCTAAATGCCAATAATGTAATCCCATTGAAACATCCATGCAGTTGTGCTAATTTATAGCATTTATAATATGCACTATCAGTATTTTGATTCATATATACAAATAGCTATAACCAGGCATTCAGGCTATTATTACATAGTATTTGCAATGACATAGGTGAGTACAATTGCTGTAGTATAGTACATAAGTACTATACTATACCACAGCTGCATGGATGTTTTAGCATGATTTGTTTATAAAGTAACACACAACTTCAACCTTAACTTATTCAAAAGATTGTCAATATGTAAATTAAGGAAAAACATTGTTAATCTTAAATGCCTCCATATCTGTAACAAGATACTACCTCAATATGCTTTTACTTAGTGGTTACAATTTTAGTGAAATTTAAAGTTTTTTTTTTTCTTGTAAGCATCATTAACTTATATTTAATACAGATAAACCTAAGTTTCAGTTGAAAAAGCTGAAGCTGGAAAGTATCAAAAGCAGACTGCAAGTTCTCAAGAGCATCTTTGACTGTAGAGGCACAACAGTAAATGATGGTATTATCAGCATTAAAATGGGTGATATGCATTGACATCCAACAAAACACAAAACATTACACAAACAAGGAACCTACCATTCACACACAAGGCTGAGAACACAAATGTGCCCCTAGCTAGCATCTCAGCCATTTAGACAAAGAGAAGATAAGGAGGTATGAGTGTGACTTTACCTTTGGGTCATGTGTAACCAGTTAGGGACTCAACATGATTGTAACAGTTAGCTAGATCCCAGACAATAAAGCAGATTTCTCTGTCTGCAATGAGTCTGTAATTATCTTGCATTAACTTGAATGAGGCAACTCTCCTGAAAGGCGCACAGTGGGATTTTGGATGGTTTTTAGATTTATAATGTTGTTTCCTGTTTATTGAACACTCTGTGTTAATTGATTTCACACTGGTACCAATACCCTGCTGTATGTGATATTGTACTGACATGTATTGGATTTTTGCTGTTCACTGAAAATAACATTAATTGTATTTTTCCATCAATAAACATTCTTATTAATTTTACTAAATGGTATTCAATGTTTACATATGATTGGATGTGTAAGTGTATATCTTATACACGTACTGAATTGTGATTTTGATAACATTTTCTAGCGAGAAGGTCCAGAATATTATTTCATGTTGTAGAAGAGCTCACTGGATGGAGGCACCACCATATTTGTAGAAAAGGGCCACATGTTTTTGTCTTTGTGTCTTTGTCTTTGTTTGCGCACCACCCCCATCTCTCACAGGCACTTGTTTACAACCAAACCTGCCCAAACCGGTCCTGCTGCTCCCCTTATCAACAGGACCCCCACAGGTAACCCGAGGCACAGGCGCACCCCCAAGGACAGGGCCAAGGATAGGGACAATATAAAGGTGGTGGTGACCTCCCCCACCTCAGTACCACACCAATACCCGCAGAGTGAAGAACTGAGGAGACCAAGCCCTTGGGGACCAAGTATTGTGTTGTTGTTGTGTGCGTCTGTGCCTGAGAAACCACACACCTTCAACACACACACATTCACACAACCACATACACCTTCAACACACACACATTCAAACAACCACACACACCTTCCAAAATCCTCAATAAAACCCTGAACCCGGAACCTGACTCCTGTGTCCTGACCGACACCCCACTGTGACAGCAAGTTAGCCTGAACCTAGTTACGGGTGAAACTGCCCCCTCAGTTTCAATATTACATACTAATTTGGTACACATTTGAATTTGAAAACACTCTGTAAAAACAGAGACCTGAGATTATTATATTCTGATCAGTTCCTAACAAGAACCAACGACCCATGTCTCTCCAAGACACAGCTACAGTAGGAGAACTGGAAGTCAAATCTAATACTTAAAAACAAGCATGGAAAACTGAGAATGCAACATTCAGTAAGATTATTGCTATATCTTAGCTAATTACTAAAGAAGCTAATTGCTTCTATTTCAGGTTGGTATAAAATTAATAATCATTTTAGGCAGCGTCAATATTTATATATGTGTAACAGTGTAAACAGTGTCGTGTTACTTTGCCTATTTATTCATTTATTGTCTTGTTATCTTGTCTATTTATTGTCTTGTTATTGTCTATTTATTGTCTTGTGTATTTATTCAGTTGTATTTAATGTAGCACCATGGGTCCCAGGGAAACGTTATTTCAACCCTACTGTATACTGCATATGGATGGGCTGACAATAAAATCTCTCTGACTCTGACTCTGAAATAAAGTTTTGTTAAATTGGCGCAGATATTGGGACATTGCATGGCATTGGTTGAGTTCGCTAATGTACTCATTTTATACATTTGCAGTCATTATGGGTAATCCACAGCAGAGCTGGAATTACAAGCTGATGGTAAATGTAAGTTTAAACCGGGGGATTTCATTTGCTGTAATGCCATTGTTTTATTTCTTTGGAACATATATGTAATTTGTGTATAAAATGTGTTTCATCAGGGTAATTCAGAGGGTACAACTGTGAGTTGGGGTACTGGCAGAGGGTGGGGCATTACAGGGATGCCTATGCCTTTTCAGCCAAGGCCCCTTTAGTCAGTAAGAGCAGGGTTCCTGCTCAGAGCCATTACAAAGATGCTAAATGCATGACATTATCAAGTAAGTTGGTTAGCAGTTAGCCAGCAGGATTTTCATACATCTTGGTCCAGCAAAAACAGTAGGAGCTTTTCCACCTATTAGTAGGCCACAAACCAAGAGAATTGTAGTGCATTATACTGAGTGTTGTGCACATCCCCCCCTCTGCCAACGAAGACAACACACTCAGACAACTGCACGACATGATCAGTGGACATGAGAATACCTATTTGGAGACCACTCATGTTGTTTTGGGGGATTTTAATTACTGTAATCTCTATGAAAATATACCCAAACCCCACCAGTCTGCACTTCAGGTGACACATACACGGGTTCTTAGGGCTTTGAAGTGGGTGAATCCCCGCAAGGCAGCAGGACCTGATGGAGTGTCACCGAGAGTCCTGAAGGCCTGCGCTGAACAATTAGCAGGGGTGTACACAGACATTTTCAATTCCTCTCTCACACAGGAAACAGTCCCACGGTCCTTCAAGTCCTCTGTTATAGTACCGGTCCCTAGAAACCAAACACATCCCAGCTGAATGACTTTAGGCCGGTGGCACCTACACTGGTCGCCATGAAGTGCCTGGAGAGGCTGGTTCTCCAATCCATAAACTCTGGTTCCAGACACGGTGGACCCCCTACAGTTTGCTTACTGCCCGAACAGATCGGTAGATGATGCAGTGGCCCTGGCGCTTCACTCTACACTGGAACACCTGGACACTAACGGAACATACGCACATATGCTCTTTCTGGATTACAGCTCTGCCTTCAACACGATCACCACTTACAAGGCACGCTTCCACAACAGCCTTTTTCCAGCCACTGTCAGAATGATTGCTAAGGACATTAAGGCGGGAAGGAAATACCACACCCCCCACCTTACTCACACCATGGACACTTAACACCTCACAACACTTTAGTACTCAACTACCTCACCCCCTCACGGAGTCTTCCCCAGTCCATTGGTTTGTCTTGGTTTGTGCAATATTTTCAATTCAATAGTGCACTAATTTACTTGTGCAATAATTCATAGTGTGTATTTGCATATAGTGTGTACAGTGTGTATTTATTCATAGTGTGTATTTTTACAGGTGTTTTTATTACTTATTTCTTGTGCTGCTCTTTTAATTGCCTTTCTTTGCCTGTTTTTTATAAAAGACTCAGTGAGCTATGCACAAAAAATTCCAATGTACCTGTACTGTCCTGTACCTGTGCAAATGTCAATAAAAAAAAAAACTCTTGAATACGATATTGCTACATGAGCAACAGACCTGTCTCAAGTTTAACTAGTTGCACACAGAGCAATAAAGGATCCTCCTGGCTTTAGAGGGAAGGGCTCTGACTCGCTGAATATAAGCAAGTGGGTAGACATGAGAAATTACACTTTAAAAAGAAGATTAAAGCTGAAGATCAAGCAGATGAGATTCTCATTCATCTCAGAGGTAGGGCAAAGGATATAGTGAAGTTTGGGATAGGGAACAATAGCACTGACATTCCACATACCCCAGAGGTGATCTATGGTCTCATTCACAGCATTTTGCCCCTTGCTCTCTTCTGTTAGCAGATGTTTACATCACTTTATCCAAGAGTGATGAGAATGCATACCAGTGTGCTGTCTGTAAGGATGCTACTCATTCTGCCCTCAATCACTGCCATGATAGCAAACTGTTTCCAGTGCTACTCGCCCGATCACTCCAGACGGAACTGCCCTGAGTGGCAGGGGCCAGTCCCCTCTCGGGTACAGGGAAAAAAAAAGGATATTTTTATTTGAGGGTCATTCTGAAAGCTTGCCCTCACCAATTTTGATGAATAAATATTTCTCACTTTACTCTCCTGTAAGAAAAATGGTAACTCAAACTGGTAAGTCTGGAAGAAACTCTCCCTAAAACTCTCCTGTTCAAAAAGTAGAGGAAAACAAAATTTACTTCCAGTGACCATGATCCTGACTTAAAAAGTCCATTAACAATGAAACTGATTTTACCAATATCACTATTTACCAATATCAACCCCCCAACACAGAGACACACACACACACAATTTTTCTTGGTTTTTACCCTTCCTTCTTGCATTTAGCAGTAGCTCCATCTGTGTACAGGTACAAACAGATGTGCTCAAGTGTTCGCCTGGGTTTGCATGCAGAACTGTAAACTCACCTGAACAGTGATCGTCAGTCAGATTGACGGAGGCTCTCTGATTGCTGACGGGGTTTGTTGCCTCACAGGTGTACTCTCCTTTCTTCGTTACTCTAACCGTCTTCCTTACTGGGGCACAATGAGCAAAGAAGCTGTGGAGGTAGCCTGTGTCTCTGTGCAGGGTCAGGTTCACCACCTCCCCTGCCTCCACAGAGCACACCAACAAGCACTTTCCCTCATCCAGGGCAGTGCTGGGCTTTGACACAGGCACTGTTCAGAGAGATGAGAGTGACATAATGACCATTGGGTTATGGAATATATTACAGGTTCAACAAATTCAAGAAAAAATAAGATAGATGGTTCAGTCATTCTCCACTTTTACTATACAGCTCTGTCACCTGCAAGACTATCACTGTACATCTTTATCACCTGCAAGGATGCACATGTTGCAAACTGTCAGGGCTCAGGCATGGACTCAGACGCAGACCACGAGAGCTCAGATTCCAGGCGTTTATTAACAGAATCGTCAGAAAAGCAGGCAGTCGAAAAACAGGCAGGGTCAAAAACCAGGCAGGCAGTCCAAGGGCAAAACAAGGATCAAAACAGGAACAGGCAGGGTCAAACCATGAAGGCAGGCAGATCTGGCAATCAGGGCAGAATGGCAGGCAGAGACGAAGTTGAAGAGCAGGTGAGGCAGAAACCAGTAAACCCAAACAGGAAACCACAGGCAGGAACGAGACAGACAAAACACTGTAACGATCTGGCAAACAAGACAGAGACAAGCAGGGTAGATATAGGGCTGGGCTGATGAGGGGATGGGAAGCAGGTGCGCAGGCAGGCAGGTGGAGAGATCAGGTAATCAGGTGGGTGGAGACAGGGAGGAGAGCGGGGCAGGGCTGGAACACAAGGAAAAACAAAAGCACATGGACACAATGATGGGAGAACATAAACACAACAGCTAGGAGGCCGGAGTACTGACACAAACACACAATTATCACAATTAAACTATCACAATTTATGTTTTGCATTTGTTTTGCTATAAGAAAGTTTGCTTGATAAATTACAACACACTGAGGGATTATGATAATGACTGTAAGCAAGGGTAACATTTAGTGTTTGTTCTGCAAGGAGAATTTCTTACAAACAGTTTAGGACTTTTATTACTAAGTGGTGACATTTACTTATTTTTTTATTATCCAGGGCAACTTATAATTTACTGCATATTTACAAAAGTCATGATGATTATCTTTACTCAGGGCTGCAACAACTAAACTTCCCATTCAATACACAAATCTGCTAATTTCCGGTTATAAGATCAGATTCTAAACCACCACCCTGAACTGCTGCATTGGTAGTATAGTGGACAGAGAGACAGTGATACTTACTGTAGACAGTCAGTTGGTACAGAAACACTGCTCCATTGTCATCATTCTGCACTGTATACTCTCCAGAATCATCTCTCTTCAGGCCAGTGATGGAGAAGAGTCCAGTGCTGCTGTCCCACTGCAGTCTGCCTGTGAACCTGTCATCAAGGTCAGTTGTACTCCAACCTTTTGTAACATCACCAATGAAGGAATCTCCTAACCTCAGTTCCCCGTTGTTTTTCACTGCAGCTGGGAAGGTGACTGTCCCTCCCACAGCACCTATCAGCTGCACAGGCTGGCCAGAGGATACAGACACTGCTGGAAACACACAGAAATAAGCTGCCATCAGGAATACATCACAAATAACACATAATTCAGAAACAGTATATATATACCTATGTACATACACAGTGCCTTGAAAAAGTATTCAGCTCCCAATACTGTTTTCACAATTTATTGTCTCAGATTCCAAATTTAAAATATATTAAAGTAAGTAAAGTATTGTACATCATGACAAATCAAAAGAAGGATAAAAACATAAAACTAACAATTTGAGATTTTAAAAGTATTCATACCCTCCATAATTATAAGGCAAACCTTTCTCAGATGCAAGATATTATTGTGAGGAATATAATTGTGGTGAAGCACAAATCTGGGGAAGGACACAAGAACATTTCAAAGGCACTGAACATACCTCAGAGCTCACTGCAGTGTATCATACAGAAGTGGAAGAAATATGGAACCCCAGCCACACTGCCAAGGGCAGGCCACCCCCCTAAACTTAGTTCACCGAACAAGAACAGTACTTGTCAAAGAAGCTATTGTGATGCCAACTGTCACTCTAACCGAGTTACAGAAGTCAGTGGCTGCAGCTGAAAATGATGTCCATGGGTCAACAATCTCCAAGCTATTGCACAAAACAGTGGGTTTGGATTAGAAGATTGAGGATACATATTAGTAAACTATGGGTGTGGATTGATAAATTGATGGTACAAATTACTTGGGAGAATATTTATTTTTTGACTGGATCCTCAAAGGGGGTCTGTATTTTGACATTACCAATAAAAGAAAAAGTTTTCTAAATTGCTTAATACCTTGCATTAGTAATGAGGATGTGACGGAATGCCGTCACTACAGTTGAGTATGCGCTCTGACTGCCATACCAACGAGCCTGGCTCTTTGGCGTCGTGGTCAAAGTCGCATGTTTGGCACCCTGTAGACCTCGAGGCCGGGTGGGAATATAATTGTGGTTCGAGGCCGGGTGGGGTAACTGCTCTCGCCCTTCGCTACAGAGGAAAACAAATCTTTTGAAACAATGAACCATTTTTATCAATTGGTTTAAAACAGAATCACTTCAATGCAACACTGCCATCTACTGGTATATAAAGTCAGGGGAAATGGCCCTCCCGTTCTGAACATGCTGAATGTCTTCCATTTTATATCTCCCAAAACTGTGACATAGAGCACGTCTTCACTCAATATATGCTCTTTACTAGTATAGACATATTTTTAAATATGCTTTGATGTGCTTAGATATATTTGTTCTACTTGCAAAACACTGGATAATAATTAAGATAATATGATACTCTGCACTTATGATCAAGTGAAATATGTTTTAATATGAAGAGAAAAAGGAATAATCAATTTTCTGCATGCAAATCATATTGAGCATAACCATTTTTACATCATCATTATTAGTTCACTACTTTGACACATGGTAGATTCATGATGTTTCTGTTAACTACATTAGATGCAAATAATGAATTATTCCTAAATTAAAAGAATGATCCCCAATAGGTTTTTTCTTTGTATTTAAGGAGAAGGGAGATTTCTAAGCTTTGAGCTTGCAGTGTAGCTGCATTTTCATATTTAGGCTATTAGCTGAAGAGTGTATTCGAAGAATGCCACCTTGCGGTTTTCGGTAATACTGCAACCAAACCCCCTGTGTTTAATTATTCATCATTCTTTTGCCGTTACTTGTCCCTTAATATGTGATACAGTGGTAGTATCGCTACCACTATCGCTGCTATTGCTACCACTATAGGCCTAAAAGCATTGAAAAAAGAACCAACAAAGACAGGACAAACTGTTTATTGGCTTTGTTGTTTCTTATTTTTTAAAGCTTACAATTATTTTTGTGTTATTGTAAATAGGCTAATTAAGGCTTGAATTTAAAAAAAAAAAAACTAGGCCACCCCCTATTTTGACTAATGAACTGTTACACCAAATAGCTAACCATCGTAGACTTGTTTGTGCCTCCTTCGCAATAACCAGCAAGGGATTTAATTTACCAGAATTGGGGGCACTAGGTCTATTTTAAAATAGGCTATATAAATTAGTTTTTAATTCCTTAAACTCCTTATGCTCAGTAGCTGCTGGCAATTTCAAATGTAGCCATGTAACAGAAGCAGAAAATATCTGTATTAAACAACAAATACGCCTAACCTAAACAGTCATACAATCATTTGGCGCGCAAACATCGTTTCTACTGTTTTATCGCTTTCAAAAGACAAAAATCCATCGACTGAGTTCTAGCCCATCGCCTAGGCTAACTGTACTAGTTTCTTCATGGCATGTATTTCAAACACCATATAAAATGTTAAATATTTGGTTGATTAACTTTAAACTAAAGTTATGTTACGTGCGGCGCACTGTGTGTGTGGGGTCTGGGCCGCCTGCGTCTCGGAGTTCCTCCCTCTCTCCTCTCCCGCCACAGGTATCCCGCTGCGCTGCGTCCCGTCTCCTCGTTCCGGCCCGGCCAACCAGAGACAGAGCGCCACAATTTAAAGATGCCGGATTTTTAGAGTGGGTCTCTTGCTAGTTTGATCCTTCGTGTTTTTTTTTGTAATCTTCTATTTACAAACTTGCCTGTACCGTATTTGACTTTGCTTCGTTCTGATTGTGGATTGTGTCGCGGTTTGGAGGGCAGGTAAGGTGGGGGAGTGCTAGTGTTGCACGCTGTATAGGGTTAGACTAGAGGCAGGTGCCACTTTTGTATATTTTGTAGTTAGTGTAGTTAGGTTTTGTTTGGCTCTTGTCTCTGACAAGAGATGTCTGAGAGAAATTTGATCATTTATTTCAGTTTTGGAACATTAAGCGTTTTAGCATGTCCCGGTTTCTATACGCCTTCAGGCTTTGCTTTGTGTAAATCAGGTCGAAATCAGGTAGGCTACATATAAATGTCAGGAAACCCCGATTCCTGGCCACATGTCAATGTCCATGGACCACTGGTTCTTTGGTAAGTTGTAAGAATCACTGTCGAGCCCAACTGCCTTTAATTTAGACAGATAATCGTTTGTTTTACTCCCAGCTTCGCAGTTTCCCCTACTAAAGACAGCCATGTTGCAGCATGTTTTGCCACTCAGTCCGACTGAGGGGGTGTATTGCGGTGGGAAAGTGACATCAGTGCATGTCCTCTAT
Organism: Megalops atlanticus; assembly: GCA_019176425.1. Classification (NCBI taxonomy): domain Eukaryota; kingdom Metazoa; phylum Chordata; class Actinopteri; order Elopiformes; family Megalopidae; genus Megalops; species Megalops atlanticus. Next base: position 1,283,380 of record CM032894.1, read on the forward strand.
ACGGGAGGTTTGCCTTTAGCTCGCTACTAGCCGCTTAGCTAAACTGAGTTGTCCACAGTTAGTTTTAATGTAGCCCTGTGTTATTCATGGTTTTGTACGAGCCATTGTGTGGAGTTAATACCAAGGTTAGCTAACCAGCTTGTGTAATGTACATTTGATAGGAATCGTTTCCTTCTGTCTGGTTCACCCAGCTGACCAATCCTGCTTCAGACTAAGGTATAGGGCCACCCACTCAATTAAAGTAGACACAGAAATACAGAAAGAAATAAATGTAGAAATACATAAATAAATAAATAAATAAATAAATACAGAAATAGCCTTTTTCATTACCAAAATGTATTTATTTTTCATTTATTTGTGTATTTATTTCTGCATTTATTTATTTATTTATGCTTATGTCATTTTTTGTCCTCCATATGAAACACATAACTTCGCAGTACTTCAAAATAATGACACATCACGTGACAGTACCTGCATCTGTGCAAAAGGGGTGCTGCAGTGAGTTTGACTGATTTAAATGATCACTGCAGTCCAATTCAGATGGTATCATTCAGTCATACCACACTCCAAAATCCGAGTGTTATCTGGCATGCCGGAGGAAATGCTAAAATGTAGTGATGTCAATACTAGTGGTATGTAAAGCGAGGCTTTGTGAATCACTGAAATATTCAAAGCAATTCGCCTTTCTCACATAAAGATGGCGACTTTCCGGTCTGAGCCAACAAGGGGTATCTTTACTTCCGGTTAGCCATCTTGCTGTGCCGAAAATTGTTTCGAAACTGACACCCATCTCCACGATGACACCTACTGGCCACGTTTGTTATCGTCACTTCTTGATAATGCTATTCTGTGAAACAAAGACTCAGACAAGCGTTGACAAATCCTAAACTACTTATTATTCTGGTGGGTTACGCCAGGCTATCAATACATATGATCAATAGCCTGCCTATTTCGGAAAAATCACCATACAACAAACAAAGAAACAAAAGCTTCCAGATTGTCAGAGACAGCAAATTGGGACTGTAATGAACAATGTTTCAATAAATATTTCTTTTTTTCTGTTGTGTTGTGTTTATTAACATCTGTGAGTCTGTTTCCTTTGCTTGGTATTTCAGTTTTATGTGTAAGACATGACATTTAGGAAAATCCCACACCAGAGATCGGGATCTCTTACATGGATTCCCCATCTTAATCTAGCCCATCTATCAATCTATCTACACCTATCAAATTACTATACTCTCTCTCACCTATCTCGTGATATCTGTCGCTATCACTCTCTATATATTAACATGTCACTATATCTAGCCTAACTATCATTCACTAAATCGCACTGTAAACCGCTATGTGTCGCTATCTCTCAAAATTTCTCTCCTCTCACAAAAACCCTCGAAGTTGTGATGTGTTTGCTTGAGCGTTCTGGGAGTTTGCGGTTGAGACAGATGTGTGATCAGGTTTGTTCCAGACACTGTCAATCAAACATTGGAGTGGCAGGTATGCCACCTGTCGAAACGGATGAAACGCACCGAAGCTTCACTTAGCCATGGTCACGTGACATACGGGTTTTGAACCACATCTCGGAGCAGTGTTTCGAAATGTCTGAGCTTCGAAACGTCAGTATCGAGCATCCCATCCCTAGTCAATACCCTGCTATGTTTGAGCACTTGAAGCTATTACTTCGTAACACTTCTCAACACCGTCGATTCACATTTTTTTTCTTCTTCAGAATTCGCTGTTTCTTAATTTCACATTCCAATCGAAAATTCAAAAATTTCTGTGTGTGTTACACAGTGGCCGTTCTAGCTTGTCTCACACCCTGGGCGAACCCCCCACCGAATGCACCATTCTTCACTAACTGTAATTTTGTGCACTTTTTGCCTCGCACTTCCTTCTCCTGTCACTATTTGTTTGTCTCCTCTGCCTGTCTATCCTTGTGTTTCCATCTCGTTTACCTTTGTTGTCTACTTTCCTCAACTTATTTAGTTGAGTTTAGTTGTTTAGGTTGCACTTAAAGCTTATTCCAAGGTCTACACTACTGTAGCTTGCTTGCTGTTCCTCACTTGTAAGTCGCTTTGGATAAAAGCGTCCGCCAAATGACCTAAATGTAAATGTAAAATACTTCAGAAGTTCCCCTGAATTTGCATTCAAATACAGTATATGAGTCTGACACCCTAAATACATTTGTTGCACAATTAAATATAGGCTACACATCATTATGCACAATTTATCAAACTTTCAGAGTAGGAACCAAATGAACCATACAACCTCCTTGGCTAATTCTAGGCATAAGACACCCCAAAAGACTCAATATATCACAAAAGATACAAAATATCGGCATTATATAGACGCCTTTTACGTTAGCCTACAGCATTGGAAATTCCCCTTACTGAGCTCAGGACCTAGTCAACTCAATCACAGAAAACCTTTATGATGTCACCTCAATGAAAGGTAACCAAATCAATAATGTGCTACTAGTTAGGCTGTAATCGTTTTGCTGCAGGCTACACACATTATCATGATGAAACTGTGTGAAATTATATCCAATGTTATGTGAGCTAGTTGGACAGAAAACGGAATATAGTCGCCCTATGTGTAATAGCATGGAGACTGCGTTGTGTATATTAACTAGATGTTACGCGAGTCAAGGAGCGAGTGAGTTTCGAACCTGGGTTCTCACTGCTCACTGCCAACCCCTTACAGCCAGTGTCGTTGCCAGTTGAGCTAAAGGCATGTTGCCCCCAACCTATCGGCAACAACGCTAGTTAACCAGGTCTCAGGGAGTGATGTATCCGCTGCAACCGCTCGGCTACTTGCTACCCGCTACCCCACAGGCTTTACGCAGGACTCACACAAGCTACTCACTTCAGCTCTGCCGCAATAACAACATAGCAACATAGGCTAACAAACATAAGTGTTATACTAGCCTATTTCATTAAATGCATAATATTATACTCATAAAGAGATGACATAGCTGCATACCTTTATCTTTTGCACGTTTCTCCTCTTCTTCTTTCCTCTTTTTCCTAAACTGAGCACCTGATGGCTTAGACCTTTCCATTTGTGTTGATCTGGCACTCGAGCATCAATACATTACCCTTCCCCCAACACTGTCAACCAAGAGTCAAGACTAAACCAATTCACCTTGGTGGTGTGCAGACTGGTTTTATATTATTCTTAACGATTTCACACAAACCAGAAAAAATGCAACAATATGTCTGTGAAACTAAATATTCACAGTATTATGAATGAATTGTGGTTTACTTGGTAGCATTTTGTAGTGCGACTGATTTTATTAATTGCATTAGTACTGTACAAAGTTAGAGGCGCGCTATTTGTTAGATTTCCCCGCCCCCCCTACCTCGGGCTTCCAGTGGGGAGACCTGAGGTCAACCTACCCCGCCCCCCTCCCCATCTCCTAGGCTACTTCTGAGTGAGAGACCTTCCCAGGCAGTAGCCTGCCTAGCTCACAGACTAGAATCAGGGCGCCCACTCCGACAAGGTTAATTGACCCACACGGTGACATGATGTCATTGACGTGACGTGAAAATGGGCGATAGAAAACCGATCGCGCAAATGTCACCATTCTGATTTTTTGTCCGAGCGCCCCGGCCCGCCCCCTGCAAGATGCCCATGTCGCCCATACCTAAATCCGCCACTGGTGTTACGATGCAATAACACCATCTAAGGACTACAACCAGTGTTGGGGAGTAAGTAGTTACATGTAACGGCGTTACGTAATTAAATTACAAAATAAATGTAATTGTAATCCGTTACAGTTACTGAGAAAAAATATGTAATTAAATTACAGTTCCTAATCAAAATGTTGGTGATTACAAAGGGGTTACATCCAAATACATTCTTTTCGGGAAAAAGCTTATATGTAGAATATCGTCGCGGTCAGGCGGAAACCTCTACCACCATATTTCGTCATTTTTATTTTTTCCATAAATCAATGCTATTGGTCACCCTTTACGTCAGTCTGTGGGTTTTACAAATATTTAACCAATGACAAGTATTAAAAATAGCTTGTGACTAAATCTCGTAACTCCATTGGATCCTCAAACTGTCGGTAAAACCTCATAGCTCCACCCCGCCTCCATCTTGAATGAAGTGCCGCACACAGCAGACCTGAAGGTAAACAGTGACGAGGCGACTTCATCTGAGGCAAATAGCTCAATCCGCTATTGTTCAGCTCAATTGTTAAGTCGTGAGGTATCGACCTTCCAATAATACTGTTTCCGGGTCCAAGCCTCTACTGAGTTGTCTGAGGCTCTCGTCTTTACAGCATGCTGCAGTGCTGTGTCCCTTGTCATTTGACTAGATCTGAGTCCAAAAAACTATTCAATTGTCATTCTACTGCTTTCCTTGCAATGAGAAAAAGTAATGGCTGCAGTTGATAAGGTGAGTTACAATTCTTAAACGAATGAAGAAAAAGTTTGGCGCTAGTGGGTGATAACGTTAGCACCCACTGGCAAAAGCCAAACCGGCCCTTTGCAGATACCCCAGATATAGATTACGGGTTTTATAGGGTGTTTCTTGCTATGAACCCACATCTTCATGGTTCGGTTGTCAGCCCTTTTTCTGTGCTGCCGAGCTAAGGCGAAGATAACTAGCTAGCTAAGGCTAGCGACCCTTTGCTAGCTATCTTCGTCAGCCCTTGTCTGACCGACAAGTCTGACAACCGAAACACAAAGATGTGGGTACCTAGCAAGAAACACCCTATAAAACCCATAGCCAGGGTATCCGCAAAGGGCCGGTGTGGCTTTTGCCAGTGGGTGCTAACGTTAGCTTGGTTAGCTAGCTAATGTTAGCACCCACTGGTGCCAAAGTTTGTTTTTCTTCATTCGTTTAAGAATTGTAACTTATCAACTGCAGCCATTTCCTCTTCTCTTTCTCGTTGCAAGGAAAGCGGTAGAATGACAACTGAATAGTTTTTTTTGGACTCAGATCTATTCAAACAACAAAGGACAAACTTTTCTCCACCCAAATCAACAAGGCTGCCATATGATAGCACTTGTCTCTGCCGATTGGGCACTCGCAGGTGCTGTACGTCACCGACTGACCCTCAACGTGCACCTATATTGAAAACAATTTAACCCTAACACTTCTCAAAGACATTGCCAGTGCTGTGTTTATATTAGCCTAACGATACTTCTGTAGCTAGCCAGGGGGTGGCAGATCATTATATGTCAACTAGCCTAACTTCACTAACCCTCCAAAACCTGGCTGGTACATATTTAGTTTTTCATCTTCGTTTACGTCCAAAGTTATAGCAGTCCTGCACGTTTTTGTTTTTTTGTCTTTTATTTTTAGAAATACCTCAGCCAGAACATGGCATATCATCTTTAGATGTCAACTAGCTAGCTAGATTACTGCTAACTTCTAACTCGCCTCAACCTCGTAAATCCTCTTTTTCATGGATGCCTGGACTCTACCTTTGATCAGACCACCTGGCAGAACAGCTGGACTAATCACTCTATTGGAGTTGAAAGAATTTAGACCCTTTTTAACCCTGAATGGTGCCTCATCAAAGAAGGATGTGATCCTGAAAAGTGTTTGCTTTTGGGATCTGAAGGAGCGTCTGGACCCGGAAATGGCTATACATCACGCGTGGCGTCAGACTTAACCGGATAAAATGTTTTCAGATTAGCCCTAGGTTGCAAACTCAGTTAAAACTATGCAGTGTACGTGTTTATCAAATTTAGCTCTGATGTTAACATTGCAATTATAGATTGAAGTGTTTGCTGAGGAGACTAGCGTAGCTAGCTAGCGATGTGACATGAAATGATCAGATTATTCATAGCCTTTCTCTCGCTCGCTAGCTAGATCAATCCCTACTTCATCGAAAGTAAGACTTATTAGAAAACTCAGTTAAAACTCTGTCCATTATTGAAATGGCGATGATAAATGAAGTATAGCAGCTAGATGTACTGTAGAAGAATACACAGCAGTAGTAGGCAGTTGTTTGGAGACAGTTTCTGGTTATTTGCAATGCAAGAGCTGCAATGCAAGGCTAAATAAAGTACTGGTTGTTTGAATAAGTACAGTGTTTTCTTTACTCAAGAAACACTGTCTATAAAAGCTAATGTTTTATGTATTTCAGGCCTGAGACATGTGGGAGCGGAGAAGAGTGCAGGCAAACCACGGTAGGATTTGAGTAGTGATGTAGGTAGCCTATGTGAGATCTAATGACACTAACTTAATTCAGAATTGTGTTTTCATTAAATATTAACTTGGAGAGGTCATTAGGTTGTGAAATTTGTACAGGGCAGCAACAGACTAAATTAATGGTCCTAACTATGCATTCTGTGCTTTTTGTTGGGCACAGAACGGTAGTTGTTGCCAGTTTGCCCTGTGCGCAAAGGACGGTAAGACAAGGTAGATTCTCACTAATACCAGTAATCAGTGTTGAGTACTGTTGTGAGGTTTACACTGCCTGGTTTAAATTTATGTTTTTAGGACTCTTCAGCTTTATTGCCCAGTTTAAAACATTTGTTAGAAGAGGTAATTAAAAAGTAATCAAATGTAATAAGTTACATTACTTTGGTGAAGTAATTAAAATAGTTACATTACTTATTACATTTTTAACAGGGTAACTAGTAATCTGTAACCTATTACATTTTTAAAGTAACCTTCCAAACACTGACTACGACATCACTTTGGAATGACAAGCGCTGTGCTAGAAGTTTGCCTTCCACTCACCACTGAGCATCCGAACTACCTTTGTTTTCCTAGATAATGCGTCTGTCTCCCGTTAACGTTTTTCATTAGCTGGGTTTCCATTGCAGTTATGCTTAAAATAGAAGCGATAAAAAAAAATCGACAAAACACAATTGCAAATGGTCTGTGTTTCCATTGAATGATGTTATGCGATTAAAGATAGGTTTCCTCCTCTCGCGATAGCGGCAACGGATCTCGAAGACCTGATGTTGGCACCGTGATTTTGATTGCATCCACCGCAGTAGTCGTGGCAGTGTTTCATCGAAGGCGACGAGGGCATGTGATGCACACAATAAAAGGCAAACCCCTTATACCTGGCGGCGGCCACGTATTCTGGGAGATCATTGTCCGCAATGATTTTACAGAGGTCCTGTGGATCCAATTCAGAATGACCAGCCTGCCGTATCATGCCCAAGGGAGCCAGTTCCAACCGAGGAGCGCATAGCCATTGCTCTGGCTACCTGAGCAGAGTACAGGGTAGTAGCTGAGACTTTTAGTGTGAGCAAAACCACCGTTCACAGATGTGTATATCGGGTGTGTCAGGCCATATGCTCAAAACTGATGAGGCAGTACATCACTTTGGCGGATATGCATGAGGCGCGATTGGACAGCGCAATTATGAGGCACACAAATACCGAATTTATGTCATGTCATGTGACTTAAATGCGAAAAATGTGTTTCCATTTCAATTTTGCGAAATATTGCTTTGTCGAATCGTCTGAAAAACCACCTCATGGGAGCGTATAAACTTTTTTGCGATATTTGAGAGTTTTTTTCGAAATTCACGTGTTTCCATTACTCGTTCTTTAGTTAGCAATTTCAAATTGCGAATTAAGCAGGGTAATGGAAACCCGACTATTGATAAATGGCTGCCTGACTAGCCAATATACTTTCGATTTCTTTGTAAGGGCGGTGTTCATATCAGGACACCAACCTTAGACGGGATTTTCAGATGACGATCATGTGGTAGTTTTCTCACTCGGTTACCAGATGACATACAAAAGCAGATTTGCTTATGTAGCACTTACCAGCAAATACAGAAAATGAGAAAATAATCTGCGTGTGTGCCATCTGCTGCGGGAAGATGAAGTTGCCAAAACTTTCGTTTTGCAGAGTGTACTTCCGGGTAGTGTTTTTATCCCAGTCGGAAATTTCAACTGGAACGCCCCCTGAAGTCGGATTTCCGACTCGCAAAGTCGGACGAACCTCACCAACCCCGACCTCAAAATCCAACATGGCTGCTCCCAGCATCAACAGTAGTGACAGCTGTATGCTGCGTTCCATTTGCCTCAGAAGTCGGAGCTGGGAATGACGTCACACCCGAGTTGACTGCGTTCCAATACAACAAGTCGGAAAGCCAAGATGGACGCCTCCAGGACAACTTTTGTTGTGCTTGCTGTTTCGAAATACAGACCACTACAGAACAAATATGAGGTCCACCTCAAAAACATCATAGAAGAAGCTATATCCACTAATGAATGAATGGCCTGGCACACTTAATGCTTGCTAATTAACTAACATTAACAGCGAGCTAGCAAGCAAACGGTACTTAAGATCAGAAGTCAATACCCCGGCTTTCAGTACGAATGTAAGATTAACATTTTTTTTAGAAGAGACATGATGAAGTTGTATTTGTTTGATAGCTAGCTAGCTAGAAAAGTGCGTGAAAGCCAAATTAGCTAGCTAGCTACTTGCACATTCGGCTGAAAAGTACAAATACCACCTTACAAACACAAGTATATATAGCTACAATTAAAAAAAAAAAATAAACGTAACTAGCTAGCTACTATCACATTCCACTGACAAATACAAATATCCCCTTCAAATAAGACAGAAGTGCTAAAAACAGTATTAAAAAAAAAACAGTATAATACCACAGCTGTCACATACCTCGGCTTTCAGTATTGTTGGCTATGACCCAGCCAAAAATGGTCCCTGTGTTGATACCTGCGAGAGAGGGAAAGAGAGAGAGAGAGACTCAGAATACAGACACAGCACTAAACAATGCACTGCAGTGTTTATTGTAGCCTCTGAAAATGGAAATAAGCGAGACATTTGTAATATATAGGAAAAAATGTGACTTATACCAGTATATGCACATACTTATATAAGTATATTGCTATTAAACCAAATAATTTTAGCAACTTAATAATTAATAATGAGACCTATTTATTATTTATATATCTAAGCTCAGATGTGTATCGATTAAGTCATAATTTTAGTAGCATGTGAAATATAATGCTGTCAGCGTTGTGTTTGCAGTCACTAGGGGGAGCAGGCAGAGGTCTCCCCTCTCTGGCCTCCTGTTCTCTCTCTCCCTGGAACCCCTGCCCTGCTCCTTAAGCAGCTTACAGTGTTCAGGGCTTCCTGTTAAACTAACAGCATATGCTGAGGATATGACTCATGAACCAGGGCCCCCCCCACGACACCCCCGTGGGGCCGGCCCGTCAGCATGCGTTTATCCAAGTGAGCAGTTGAAAACACTGTGCGCATGTTCAACGCGCTTTCAATAATGAGCTGTGGGGCACGACCATGTTGGCCCCATGCTGACAGCAGCCAACAAAAAATAATAGAATGACATACGTCAAGACGTTTAGTGAACATCATTTACGGTATCAGCGTTGCCACGCAGCTAGCCATTGTTGGTCAACACAGTTATGTTAGCCACTACTAACAGCAAGGCAATATATTAATGAATCAAGCTGATTAATGAATCAAGCTGATTAATGAATCAAGTTGAAAATTAAATTTAGTACCTTGCCATTAGAGCAAAAATGAGAGATTAAGAGTTTGGGACCACACCAACCAGAGGATTTCAACATCATTCAGTCTGAAAAGTTTATTGTGCCCCACCAGGCTTTCCATGTCAGCGATGCCTCTGGACAGTCCTTTACAAAACTTACTAGGGATGGGACAATATACTTATCTCACGATTCGGTTTGATATACGATATGAGGTTCGCGATTCGATAGAGCCTGATAACAGTTCAGTATGAATATTCAGAGTTGATATTTAATTTTTAGCCATGCAAAATACAAAATAAATTCTCATTTGAATAAAGTTCTCTATTAGACAACACATAAAGAGATCAAAGTAACAACAGAAATTCTCATAAAGATCAGAAATACAACAAAAGTGTTATAAATACAACAAATAAATGAATAACTACAACAAAAATTACAAGTAAAATAAACATTCAATAATAGTTGTCTACATTTAGGTTGATCCAGTGGATGGAAACCAGTATCTCTCAACTCTCCACAAAGATAAAATTGTCCTGAAAAATATAAGCTTGCAGAGTCTGCAATAACACACTTGGCAGCTTTGGTTGTTACATAATGTGTAAACAATATTGAAACGTGACAAAATACAGAAAACAGCAGAGAGAAGGCAACAGACAGGAGAGGAGATGCAAGAGCAGAAGAAGCGTAAGGTTAGAACAGTGTTTCTCACCCTGCTGCTTGCGGCACTCTGTCCTGCATAGCTTCTATCTATCCTTGCTGCTTGATTAAATCAGGTGTGCTCAGCTAATAAAATGTGCCACTGGTGAGTTCAGTCAGGTAGGTAGAGCAAGGATAGATAGAAGCTATGCAGGACAGGGTGCCGCGAGGAGCAGGGTTGAGAAACACCAGGTTAGAATTCACACTAGAGCTCCAGCAGTCCCACAGAGGCTGAATTTTGTGTGTTCAATTGGAAGCTCACACTCACACACTGTATGTGTATGCATATCAGGGCTGTACAGTGCGACAGTTTTGCTCGCATTTGCGATTAGAAATTATTTTGTGCGAAATTAAATATTGATCCACTCGCACTCTTAATTGTTTCCACAGTAGCGCCCCCAGGAATAAGGTGGATTGTTGGAAAGTGAATATTTTGTGCTTGATAGAATCTACCGTGATAGCCACGCCCACGAAGGGTTGGCGTAGTCTTCTTAACGTTCTCTTTTGTTTTGCACTTGAACTGAGAGGGTATGTTCGCCTCTGCTCTGCTGCTTTTGCATAGTTAATTCTACACAAACTGTATTTTCTGCTTAATTTTGCGTTATGGGAGGTGCATATAACTAATTCCAGCCATAGAGTCGCAATTGTCCATGTAATTTCTCTTCATTTTCATGCACAAATATATTCAATGTAGTAAAGATTGCCGACGCACGTGGTGCAGAGGCTGCAGCGTAGTTGTTAGCATGGCCAACAGTATGACGGTCTATGTACGGTGCTAAATTGCAATGTTGCTATCTAATAGGGGCTGCTGAGGACTGATGTGATAGCCTGGGTGGTTATCCACCACTGACAATCTTTTTACTATCTCAGGTATAATATTGTGTATTGTATTTTATTTTTCTAATGTATTTTGTATTTTTTGTATTGAGCCAGGGTTTCTTCTGGCGGGTGGGGTCCCAATCTTTTGATCGCCAACTTTTCTTCAAAAGGTAGTGAACTCATTTTTGGGGCCAAGAGGTTTTCAACCTCGTTCATGGTGATAGGCTATTTCAAAAGTTACAGCTATGATCTGCTACAGCTAGGCTACTACGAGAGTCTAACGCAATCTCGTATCAATAACGCGATTGTGTAGCAGCATCATCCACCATTATTAGTTAAAATTGTTTCTTTGTATATTTCTACTGCCTGTCTTGTTTTGTCTATTTCCTTATCCTCAAAAAATAAAAAAAAGGCGATCGTAAGGAGACAGCTATCTACAGCTAGCTAGCCAATTGACACATAGCTATTGTAGGAGCCATTTAGTTACTTTTAATTTGTGGGTTTATTGGTCTTTCTTGTTTTAGCCACTTGGGGGTGTAATGCACTGGGTGCTAGTCACATGGGTTCATAGGTGTATATGAACAGGTGTTCGCACATTAATTGGGGGAAGGTGTGGATGGCGGAGGAGACACGGTTCTTACCGTAGGCGTAGCTAAACTAAATGCCGCCACACTACAATTATCACAGCACAACTCCTTTTACTAATATCACCAGCATCTTAGATTCGCACCGGAGGAAATGAAGTTTGATTTTACGTAGGTCTGCAAATTTGTAATAAACGGGAACGCCACCCAATCTGGACCTATTGTTTGGACATTGGATTATTGGAGCTACCTGCGTGTTGAGAACACTTGGCCATCCACTCCGAGGCTTGTAGGATAGCCTCCACAAAAGTAAGAACCCTTTCCTCAGGAAGATACCGTTTGGATATTAAAAGGGTTACCAATCTCGTTGGAATGGATCGGGAAATCTTCGTTCAGAGGCTTGCACGAATTGGGAGTGAGTAGCCGCTATTGGAAAACGGATTGCTTACCTTTCGCAGAGCCTCGCAGTTGGATTAATGCATCTGTGAGTTCTCAAGTTTTAAATTCCAATAGGAACAGGGAAAGGCCGCAGATAACTTCGGAAACTTGGTACGTAAAACTTTCACCTTTCTTCTGCTGCTGGAATTGGATCGTTGTTGGCCGGCGAAGTTTATTCCAAAGCCTTTGTTATAGTGCCGGCCTATCGTTTAAATGAAGTAATTTGCTGTGCTGTGTATAGAAACACTGCTACGTTTATTATTATCGGAAGCGCTATGTTGTGCGAGTCGTTGGCTTTCCCCGTATAAGTTAATTTGCTGTGCTGTTTTATTGAACACTGTTTGAAGCTGACGCATGCTTGTGCGCAAGATGAGTGTAGAGCAAGAAAAATTGTCTTCTGAGGCCACTGCCGCTGATGCAGCTACGGGAGAAATAGATGATGCTGGTGCTAAGGTTAATTCTTCTGTCGAGCCAGAAAAGCGTGTGAGGAAATTGACATTAAAAGGAATTACGTTGCTCTTCGAAAACCTGTAAAAGAATCGGAAATCTAAACTTACACAAGCTAATAAACTTAAACAAAGGATTAATGAGCTTCCTTCTGGGAAAATGACATCTCAAACAGTGGGTGGTGTAAAGAAGTATTTACAGAAATATTCTATGCTGTGCAAAGAGGCTATAGAAACTCATATTGCTAGAAATGCCCATGCCAGACACTGAATATGAAAAACAACAAAGTTGGCTTGCACAGAAAACAAAGGAAATTAATAAATTTGAGAATGATGTGAAGCAATGGTTGATTGATGCTGGTGTATCTAAGAATGATGATGATGATCTGGATGGTGATGTGCTGTCTATAACAAACACTGACATAAGACCTGAAGACAGTATCTCCAATGTCTCAAACAAAGGGTCTAAGCATAAAGGCCATTCTTCTGTTCATTCAAAATCTTCCAGCGTTTCTTCCATACGCTTGAAGGCAAGAGCCGAAAGAGCAGCACTTTTACAGTCTGTAGTTGCTTTGAGAAAAATGCATGATATAGATGCAGAAGAAGAGGCCCTTCAAAGGGAAAAGGGAAGGCTGAAAAGGAAAAAGGAACAGCTGGAGATCGAGACTAAGTTGGTGGTTGCTACAGCTAAATTGTCGGTGTTGGAGAATGCAGTGAGTAGTGAGGATGAGGATGATGGAGAGAATGCCATGAATGCCTACCTTAACACTCATTTGAAGTCACAAGCACCAAACTACTTTAACGCCAGCCCTGTCTTACAACAGCCACAAAATGTCACTTTCCAACAGGACAATTCTGCGTCATTGGTTGTGCGGCCCAAAGAAAGACTGCATGTCCCACCAGTCCAGACTTCACACAGGTCCAGTAATACTTCATCCTCAAATTCACAGGCACCACCACTTCATAGGTCTGAAGTGCATGGGAATGTCCTTGGACCTAGGCTTACCAATTCTCCATCAGTTGTTCAGATGTCACCCTCACAGGGGAGTGCATGCATGCAACCACCTTCACCCCATTATGCTCCTCCTGGTAATGTTCAACAGCCCACTCTGTATAATCTTATGCAACAGCAAAATAACATCACTGCTCAGTTAGTTCAGAACCAAGCCTTAGCCTCTCTTCCCCCACGCGCTATTGCAGAGTTTGATGGCGATCCACTCAAATGTGCTGCCTTTATCAGAGCTTTTGAGCAAGCCATTGAAAAGAAAACTACAGACAAGCAAGAATGCCTTTATTATCTAGAACAATACACTAGAGGGCAACCACGAGAGCTGGTTCGGAGTTGCTATAATATGGCTGCTGGTCAGGGCTATGATCGTGCAAAGAATCTGCTGAAGGAGCGCTTTGGGAAGGAAATGAAAGTTGCTGCAGCTTACATGGAAAGGGCTATGAAATGGCCAGTGATGAAGTTTGAAGATACTAATGCCCTTCAGCCTTTTTCCATCTTTTTAAGGGACTGCTGCAACGGTATGGAAGACCTACAACACATGGAAGAGATGAATGTTCCATCTAACCTTCGCCTGATGATGATGAAGCTGCCATATAAATTGAGGGAAAGATGGAGGACTGTTGCTTGTGAGCTACAGGAGCGCCGTGGTTACAGGGCCATGTTTCCAGATTTTGTGGCCTTCATTGAGCATCAAGTCAAGATACTTTCAGATCCTCTTTTTGGTGATCTGCAGGGCACACAATCACACACTTTTAAAGCTAAGCCTAGACACACTGGAAGGGGTCATGCTACTGTTGCAGCTGTCAATGCCACCACTGAGCCGAATCCATCAGTAGCTGTGCATCAACACAGCAAAGGGCCAGTTTCGCAGAAGAACAACCAAGAGTTATGCTGTGTGTGTAAAGGTCAACATCTGCTGGAGAATTGTTCACAGCTCAGCAAGATGACACACAGGGAAAAGCTGGATGTTCTTAAAGAAGGTAGAGTGTTCTTCAGCTGTCTGAGGACTGGTCATATGAGTAGAGAATGTAGAAGGCCTTTAACTTGTGATGTCTGCAGGCAGAAGCATCCCTCTGTGTTGCATATTGAACCTAAGCCTAGATCGCAGGAAGTGTCAGTCAGTAACGCACTTGTGTCATTGGAGACATGTGGTCATACTGGGGCCGGGAAAGACAAATACGTGCTCTCTATTGTGCCTGTACAGGTGAAGGCCAAGTTAGGGAGCAAGATTGTAAACACCTGTGAATTCTTAGATCCTGGGAGTTCAGCCACATTCTGCACCGAACATCTCATGAGAAAACTCAATCTTTCAGGAGTTAAGACTAGTATTCTTCTTTGTACTCTTGGCCAAGAAAGGTCTGTTGACACGTTTTTGCTTAATGGTCTTGAGATTTCTAGCTTGGGTGACGAAAACTTCATGGACTTACCTGAGATCTTTACTCAGAAGGCAATGCCTGTGAGTAGAAACAATATTCTCACTCAGCAGGATCTGAAAGGATGGACGTATCTCAAGGGCATTAAGATTCCCAGTCTTGAGGCAGAGGTGGAGTTGCTGATAGGCACCAACGCACCGAAGCTCATGGAACCATGGGAAATAATTAATAGTCAAGGCGAAGGACCATATGCTATCAAGACCCTACTGGGGTGGGTCGTGAATGGTCCACTGAGAGGGGGTGAGCAGAGCAAAGGCAAGTTTGGTCATCCTGCTGTCACTGTCAATAGAATCTCAGTCGCCAAGTTACAGGACTTGTTGATTGCTCAGTATAACCAGGATTTCAATGAGAAGTCATCTGAGGAGGTGTGTATGTCTAAAGAAGATCAGAGGTTTATGCAAATAATGGAAGGTTCAGTTCATATTGATGAAGGTCATTACTGTCTTGACTTACCCTTTAAGGTTACAGATGTCATCCTGTCGAACAATCGCAGCATTGCAGAGCAGCATCTCCTGAGTCTTCAAAGAAAGTTCAGAAGGAACAAAGAATATCACCAAGAGTATATATCTTTCCTCTCTGAGGTCATTGGAAAGGGTTATGCCGAGCCAGTGCCACATCAGCAGTTAGGTCGGGCTGACGGCAAGGTATGGTATATTCCCCATCATGGGGTATACCATCCTAAAAAGAAAACCCTGAGAGTTGTGTTCGATTGTGGTGCTGTTTTTAAAGGAACTTCTCTGAATTCACAGCTACTGCAAGGCCCCTATCTCACTAGCACCTTGCTTGGCGTACTTACCAGGTTTAGACAGGAACATGTAGCGCTGATGGCAGACATTCAATCCATGTTCCATCAGGTGAGGGTGTCTCCGGAGCACACAGACTTTTTACGCTTTTTATGGTATCCTGATGGCGATATAACACAGGCCCCTATTGAATATAGAATGAAGGTCCACCTCTTTGGCACTGTGTCTTCGCCCAGTTGTGCAAATTATGCACTAAGGAGAATTGTGCGAGACTATCAAGATCACTTCGAACCCAGTGTGTTAAACACAATACTCCACAACTTTTACATGGATGACTGCCTGTGTCATCGGAGACTGAAGCCATCAAGATGGAGGATTCCGTTTGTGGAAGTGGACGAGCAACAGCAGTACAGTCTTAGCCAGCATTCCTGAGGAGCAGCGTACCAAGACCACCAGAGGGCTTAACCTGGATCAAGGTACAATCCCTGTAGAAACTGCCCTTGGTCTTCATTGGTCTATAGATGCAGATGTTCTGACCTTTAGGCTAGCCATAGAAGAACGCCCACATACAAGACGTGGCATATTGTCTGTGGTGTCGTCTATCTATGATCCTTTGGGGTTTCTTGCACCATTCACCCTGCCTGTTAAAAGGATGCTGCAGGAGATGTGCCGGCTGAACATCGGCTGGGATGTCGAAATACCTTCTGTCTTTTCCCAGCAGTGGTCCATGTGGCTCTTGGATCTCCATTGCATTACTGAGCTGAGGGTGGACCTCACCTGCAGTTGCATCACTTCTCCGACGCCAGCGAGTGTGGCTATGGGACGGTGTCATATCTGAGGATGGAGAATGAGAGAAACCAAGTTAGCGTTGCCTTTATATTGGGGAAGTCCAGGGTCGCTCCATTAAAGCAGACGACTATTCCTCGGCTTGAGCTGACTGCTGCTGTCCTGGCTGTTCGAGTTGATAAAATGTTGAAGAAGGAGTTGCAGCTGGACTTACACCCATCAGTGTTTTGGGTAGACAGTACGACTGTTTTAAAGTATATTGGGAATGAGATTAGGAGGCTTCATACCTCCGTGGCCAATCGGGTGGCTGTCATTAGAGATGAGACGGATGTGGTACAATGGAGACATATAGGCACAAGATTAAATCCTGCAGATGAGGCGTCCAGGGGCCTAAGTGCTGAAGAGTTCCTTGCATGTGAGAGGTGGTTCAAGGGACCAGCATTTCTCTTGCGGGGGGAAGAGGAATAGCCTAAGAACATCATGGAGCAGCCTTTTATCTTTGTTGATGACCCTGAGGTAAAGAAAGATCTGCAGATCAATGCCTTCATCTCCCAAAGTCCACAGAACCCTACAAGGTTGTTTTTAAGTTATTTTTCAGATTTTAAAAGATTGAGAACATCTGTTGCATGGATTCTCAAAATTAGTGACATGTTTTTAGACCTATTACACAGGAGAAAGCTTCTTGAGGCCTCTAGATGTAATGTCCAGGACGCTGGAAGCCAAGACGAGAAAAATGTTCACACAGGGATGAAAAGGGAAAGGCTGGCGGTCCGTTGCCAAACACTGACTCCAGGTGACCTTGAGTGGGCAGAAGCTGCCATTTTTCGCTTTTATCAGCAGGAGAGATTTCCTGAAGAGATTGCTGCCTTAAAGAACGGAGGATGTGTTAGACAGAACAGCGACCTCTATAAGCTTGACCCAGTGTTGGAGGACGGATTGCTGCGGGTGGGAGGAAGGCTCAATAGGGCTGCGATGCCTGAGATGGAGAAACACCCAGTCATTCTTGCAAAGGATCAAGCTGTGTCCAAACTCCTCTTGAAGCACATCCATCAACAGCTGGGCCATGCATGTAGAAATCATATATTGTCGTCTATCCGAAAGCATAATTGGATTACCCATGCAAATTCTGCGTGTAGAAAGGTCATCTCAGAGTGTGTGGTGTGTCGACGCTTTCAAGGCAAGATCGGGGAGCAGAAAATGGCTGACCTGCCAGCGGAAAGGATTGTGCCAGACCTACCTGCTTTCACAAATGTAGGTGTTGACTACTTTGGGCCAGTGGAGGTGAAGAAGGGTCGCGGCAGAGAAAAGCGTTATGGTGTCCTCTTTACCTGTTTGGCGAGTAGGGCAGTGCATCTTGAAGTGGCTTATGCTCTGGACACTGATTCATGCATAAATGCCATCCGCCGTTTCATGTGTCGCAGGAGTCAGGTGTCTCATCTGATATCAGATAATGACACTAACTTCATCGGAGCTGAGCGGGAATTAAGGGAAGCCATTGCTCAGTTAGACCACGAGAAAATTCAGCATGCTCTGGTGCAGAGTGGTCTGACATGGTTTTTTAATCCTCCTGCTGGTTCTCACCATGGGGGTGTTTGGGAGCGGCTTGTTCGTCTTGTTAAGAAGGTTCTTTCTTCCATTCTCAGACTCCAAACCTTGGATGACGAGGGCTTTCATACCTTTGCAAAATTGAAGCCATCCTTAATAGTAGACCCATAACAAAGGCCTCTGACGATGTTAATGACCTTGAAGCGCTTACACCTAACCCCATTCTTCTTTTGAAGTCGAAACCCTACTTCCCTCCTGGACTCTTCCAGAAGGATGACCTGTACATCAAAAGAAGATGGAGGCAGGTGCAGTTCTTGTCTGATCTCTTTTGGAAGCGATGGGTGAGGGAGTACTTACCGTTGCTCCAGGAGAGACAGAAATGGATGAAACCACGACGAAGCTTTGCTGTTGGTGACATCGTAGTCATTATGGATCCAGTAGCTCCACGTGGTTCCCGGTTGATGGGAAGAATTACTCAGACGTACCCAGACAGGAAGGGCTTTGTTCGCTCTGTTCGGCTTAAAACAAGAACGGGTCAGCTGGACAGACCTGTGTCCAAGATTTGTCTGCTGATGGAAGCTGAATCACCGTGAAGCTTGGAAGACCTGGCAACAGTTGTGTTGAGGCCCAAGAAGATAAAGATGCTCACTTATATAGGCCTACAATTTAAATGGCTCCTTTTGTGTAAATGGGGTAATTGTGTTCACAATTATGGGGCCGGGGTGTAGGAGCCATTTAGTTACTTTTAATTTGTGGGTTTATTGGTCTTTCTTGTTTTAGCCACTTGGGGGTGTAATGCACTGGGTGCTAGTCACATGGGTTCATAGGTGTATATGAACAGGTGTTCGTACATTAATTGGGGGAAGGTGTGGATGGCGGAGGAGACACGGTTCTTACCGTAGCCGTAGCTAAACTAAATGCCGCCACACTACAATTATCACAGCACAACTCCTTTTACTAATATCACCAGCATCTTAGATTCGCACCGGAGGAAATGAAGTTTGATTTTACGTAGGTCTGCAAATTTGTAATAAACGGGAACGCCACCCAATCTGGACCTATTGTTTGGACATTGGATTATTGGAGCTACCTGCGTGTTGAGAACACTTGGCCATCCACTCCGAGGCTTGTAGGATAGCCTCCACAGCTATGATTTCTGCGCCCTGCACTTTACCTTTATGGGGGCGTTACCAAACATGGGGCAGAGACGATCGGCCAACAGGCCAACATAGAAAATCCGACATGCACAGAAGGGGTTCCCTGTCATACTGTCAGGGCCATGGGTCGTGGGGCCGGCCCCACTGACAGATACTTGCCAGCATCAAGCGCCTTAGGGGACAGTACCTTGCACAAACAATTTTTATTTCTTTGAGTGCATTTTAAAAGAGATATTGCGGATAATATCTATCAAAGTTTGAGTTATTCAAAATGAATTTTATTCATTTAACTAGCAGTAGTAGTAGAAACAGAGCAGTAGTTACCATTTAGATGCACTTGGTTTAATGCCAGTAGTTCATCCTCCATAGTGTCCTCCAACCTCCATAGGGTGCATGGCCATGGCCTGGCTGCTGTTTTATGTCTGTATTCTGCCTGAATTTGTCCTGATCATCCTCTGCAGCGGTTGAGTGCATAAACTGTGCTTTGTCTCATCACAGCTAAATTCATTATACAAACATTTATACAGTGGAATCTTTCACTTCTCATTTTCACACTTATTCTTAGTTGTGGTTTTACAGCAGTTAGTATTTCACAGGTGGATCTGTGTGTGTGCATGCATGTGTGTGTGTGTGTGTTTTTGTGCTTGTGTGTGTGTGTGTGTGTGTCAGTGTGGTGGAAGTGTTGTTACAGAGACACAGAGAGCAGAGTCAGTGAGTCCAGGCTGCAGACAGTGTAGGACAGTGGAGCTCCAGTCTCTGAGCAACATGAGACCTGCTGTTATACTGATGTTTACCTGCTGGAGTGCAGGATTGCACTGATATCACTGGTTAATAGGGGAAGATGCATCAATTCTCCCTTTGTATGTGGTTTATTATGTAAGTAATGAAGTACAGCTAGTATTAAGTGTATGTTTTTAGAAAAATCTGCACTGATTAACTTGAAAATATATAATGGAAGAAATGGAGATAAATATTTGGATGAAATGGAGATGAATTGGAATTATATCCAGTTTGTAGATATGCTGCTTAAATAAATGTATATAAATGTTTAAGGATGTTGGGGTCTATCTTTCTCTATGCTTCTTTATGAAGTGAGGTAGCCTTTTATTACAAATTTTTGCTCCACACCTATTTCTTGTGTTGATAGTTTGTTATTTTGTTATTTTACTCCTGACACCAGCTTCATGCATTTTGGTACTAAGCATCAGAATGATGCTATGCATATGAGTAGAGGTAACATTAGTTCAAACCCATTACACAGGCCTGGGAGACCAGGTTTGGTGCAAATTGGGATCCCAGAATTCATTATTTGCATAAGGCAAACTCCTTGCTTTTGGGCCCTCGTTCATCTTGTTGGCTGAACCTAAGCTCACATTTCCTGTCATTAAGGACATCTCGTGTAGTTATCTACACCAAAGAGTATGGAATATCAAGGCAAAACTGGCTGTTGTTACCATTTAAATGATGTTTCCTTTGGAACTCTTGCATTATGGGTAGTAATGAGTACAGACATAAAATTCCACAGTTGAATGGTACATGTGAATCTCGATCAGTTCTTTCAGTTAGATCAGCTACATCTCATTCAGTGTATCTCCGACCACAGGGTGACTCCGTTCGTACTGTGCAGTTTAATGCTTAGCCTACATGATTGCTCTATTATGAAAAAATCTTAAACTTGAGATTGCAGCAAGCAATAAAACAAGTCTCCACTCAGGGGCGGCGCTATTGGGGTGCTTAGGGGAGACGGACCTCAGTGCATTCCCCCAAGGCTCTGATGGAATTAACAGCCTACCTCATTTTAGCAGTATTGTATAATAATTAAGATATATGCTACATGCTACAAAGTTTACTAAAGATACATTGTTTGTCAGTCGTGTCATGGCGTCGTATTAGCCTATTTAAAATGGGAACATAAGATTCCAGCACTACATTGCAGCGGTGAAGCTATTTGTTTAATTTAATTTGCTTATTTATCCATACAGTGGATTGTGATGTGATGGGGCTACCCGGTTGTTTCGCAAAAAACGTGATTACCACGGTGACCTATAAATAGGCGGCAGTAGCCAGGTAAAGAAGAAAACGCCTTACCTGTTGTGGTTCCGGCTCTCTCCTGAGTTCCTGTCGTGTGAAGGTTTCCATAGATGGACTGGGGGCATTTGAAACCCCTGTTATCTAGAGCTCTGAGGATAGTACTGGCTGCTGCTCTGCTTGTAAGACTACATAACCACACCACTTCCTCTCAGCGCTGATCGCAGCGAGCGCGCGAACTGCTGTAGTAGTCTGTGTCCCCACAGTTTCGCCGGCTGCTAGCGGGTTCGTTGGTGAGCTGACCGCCCGCTAGCGCCGGCTAATGCTGTTGTGCCATTCTGCGGGACTGTACTTACTTTAATAATGGACGTGTTCACTGGGAGATTGTTCAGGCTTCCCGGTTGACAAACCAACTGTGTATCAGGTTGGGGCTTGGGGCGTCTATTGCTTTTATTGTTGCTCTCACTTTTTTTTTTTTACTGTACTGTGGGTTTGGGACTCCGTGCTGGTGTAGGAGTGGGTGATTGCGCGCTTCGGAAGGTGGATGTTCCTCACTGTATGTGTGTACACGAATGTGTGGAGACATTACACGTACTCACTCGCTTTTACTTCACCCTTTTTGCAATGTGTGTGTGCACCACCATCACTAGTATTTCTCCGTTCCTCTTCCGGTAAGTTGCCCTCTCTCTCCCCGCAGCGCCCTTACCCGCATTCACCGCAGGACGAACGGTCAGCGTTTTATTTTGTAATTTTTACTCTTCTTTTTAAGCCCGTGGTTTGTTTTTTTTTTTTTACTTTTTACTTTTGTAACTTTTATCGAGAAAAGAGGAAATATTAAGACCTATAAACACCAACTCCCCACCCAAACACACACACAGTGTTGTAATTTGTATGTTTTTCCAGTGTGCATCTGCCTATGGAATGTTTTATATGCTGAAAGAAGGTTGATTACTGTGTGAAACAGTACAGAAATACTATTATGTATTTGATTATGCACAGAAGTGAAATATGTTCTGTGTTGTACCTCAGGTGGATCAGTTCAGGGTGGGGTCTAAGGTGAGTTCATTTAAATTAGCAGGATAGCGCACTCGGGGGGGGGTTCGAGGCTAGTTTCTAAGGCCTTGTCCACACGTACACGGATATTTTTGAAAACGGGGATTTTCCTCCTTTCGTTCTTGAAAAAATCTCTGTCCACACGAAAGCGCAAACACACGCTGTCAAGAGCATGCCAAACCAAGAGGCGACGATATAACCCTAACCGTAAAGCCATGTTGGCCAATCAGAAGCCTGAAAAAAAGTTATTACGGCGCACATGTAGCAGAGCTGAAGTGATTAGCTCGTGTGAGTCCTGAACCTTAGGTAGCGGGTAGCAGGTAGGCGAGCGGTTTCAGCGGTTACGTCACTCCCCGAGGCCTGGTTAGGTAGCGTCGTTGCCAACAGGCTAACGGCAATTTGCCTTTAGCTCAACTGGCAACGACGCTGGCCGTAAGGGGTTGGGAGCGAGCAGTGAGAACCCCGGTTAGAAACTCGCTCGTTCGCTGACCCCCGTAACATCAAAATTAATACACAACGCAGTCTGACCATACCCGTTACACACACTCTGACGTCACAAGCCAAAAACTCCGTTTTCCCTGTCTACACGTGAACACTGAAAACGGAGTTTCTGAAAATCTTCACCCTGGAAGGCGTTTTGCAAAAGCTCCGTTTTAAGGGACCTAAAACGCCGTTTGCATGTGGACGACAGGCCAAAACGCATAGAAAAAGCTCCGTTTTCAAAAATACCCGTGTGCGTGTGGACATGGCCTAAAAGCCTGTATTCTGTGTGAGTGTACGTGCACTCTCTGTGTAGTTGCTTTCCTTTGTTTTTGGTGTGTGTGTGTGTGTGTTTTTGAAGGACCTCTGCTCTTTCGGCCTGGCACTGTACATACTGACCACCTGAGCACTGTGGCACTTTTGTAAATAAAGCTCATTGTCTTTGGAAGCCTTCGTGTGACGGCCTGTTCCTCCCTATGAACCCTACACCACACAAGCTCCTTTAATTATGACACTTGATTGGAAGTAATGATTATAGTCATTTGTCTGAGAATATTATTTAGCTCCTTTGGGATTTTGAATGAGCTATGTTGCAAAGTTTTATAGAGACTTTACCCTGTGATTGTGTGATCAGAAATTAGTCTTCAACAAAACAAGTCTCTGCTAAAATAAACCTAAATTAATTCCTAGACTGAGTTAAACCCATCTGCTTAATGGTAGAGCATTATGTAGGAATTGGAATCATTTCTGAGAGCTCTCGGCATGTACTTGCACTGAATGCTTTGGCAACGAATTGTTTATAACACAACACTGTCAGTGTTTCCTGGAGAAAATGGGAATTTTGTGTTGGGTGTATGTTCCTTGCATAAACATATACATTTTTCATTAGATAAGTTACCAATGAACAAAACCAGACAACTGTATTTACCTTTTTTACTGTAGGAAGATGAAGGCCTTTCTGACAATTAAAACTTTTCACACTTTCACCAAAGGAGAAAGGGGTGTAGAATTGTGTGGTGGTGAGATTCACATACACACACAAACGCACACACACACACACCTAAAAATGATATTTCACTTTATAACAGTTTGTAGGAAAGGTGAACATTCATACTGAAGTGACTTGTACAATGGTATTCACACCCCCTACACCCCCAACAACAGCAACACAACTAAAAAAATGAAGCTACTTAATGCAATAAGGCCCATTCCCCCTCACCTTCACCCTCACACAGAAACACAAGACTTCAATTGTAAAAAAAACTCACTTCACAATGAATGAGTTTCTTATAACCCTGAGAAAATGGCACATTGTGTGGGAGCCACGTCAGATGACTCCAAAGCCAGAATTAACCTGCAGCATTTTTTTTATGCTAGCTGTGATCTTTGCATTATCTGTTTTAGCCAATGGTCAGTGTATCTGTTTCTTAATGCAGGTTGCACCTTCCTATTGTGTTTGCTGTGGGCTTCAGAGGAGCAGGTTCTAAGACATGGATGTTTCTCTGCATGTTCAGAAAATCAGGGTTAGGACCTGCTCTGGCATTAACATCTCCAAACAGTACCAAGGGTGTTTAAATCTAGTGTATATGAGGGATGATGCCCAAATGCCACAGTACATGTTCTCCTCAGTTTTGGATGGTGACCAAAGCCAGATGAGAGATTAGGCTTGCATTCATTGCTGGAAAAAGCTTAATACATATCTTTATATGCATGTTTATAGTTGTACAGACAAACACACTTAAAACAAACACATTTCTACGGTAACACCTTCATCAGTTCATCTGATGTGATTTTTGTTATAGGTGAACATTATGAATTTTAACATGATATACTCCCATACTCTGTAAGCTCCTGTGTGGTTTCTGCAGGATGTGTTTGTGGCTGTCGTTCAGCTCTGGCAGTTCTGCAATATGTGCATAAAAACGTGTGAGTGAAACTAACATGCAGTTCTCACCTATTCTAGCTGGTTGCACAGGAAGTTTGCTGTGATGGTCATGTGCTGGTAAAATTACAGACATTCTCTTCAGTGCTGTACTGAGAGCACACACACACAACATGAGCACTGTGCCCAGACACTGAGGTGAGAGAGATCACACCAGCTTTAGAGTGTTCCTGTACCGTACACTGAGGATCAGAGGGAAAATGGTGACATGGGGGTCGCCTTAAGGGATGTGGCTGTAAGGACTGTTACCTGGGGTGGTGCTGCACACACACACACACATACACACACAGGCACCCACAAGTATAACATGCACACATGTACATGCGCACACACACCTACACACACACATACACACACATTCATGCAGTTAAATACATCAACAAGATGCTGGCATCTATATTCTTAAGTAGAATAGAAGTGGAAAAAGGATGTGGTGAAGGCTTTTAGAATTCTGTGTTCAGTTGTGGTTACTGTACTCAGAAAAGATATGGGTGCTCTAGATGTGTTAGGGAGAAGAGCAGCTTGTAGATTTGCACCAGGTCTGAAAAACATGACTTATGGAAGGAGCTAAAGTGCTTCATCTCCTCAGTGCCAGTAAAAGGACACTTTCTTTAAATGCTGCATATATCTTGGCACTGATGTTTTTCGTCTAAAGAGAATGTGGTCTTACAATCATTACAGTTCATGTTCATGGGGCGGCAGTGTAGCATAGTGGTTAAGGAGCAGGACTCGTGACCGAAAGGTTACCGGTTTAATCCCCGCTGGCGACACTGCTGCTGTACCCTTGGGCAAGGTACTTAACCCACAATTGCTTCAGCAAATATCCAGCTGTATAAATGGGTAACATTGTAAAGAACGGTAACCTATGTAAGTCGCTTTGGATAAAAGCGTCTGCTAAATGAATAAATGTAAATGTAAATATTAGAATAAGGTGTCAAATACCAAAATATATCAGCAAAACAAGGTGTAATAGGCAGAGATTAAATTGTGGCTAATTCATAGCTATGTGTCACTTTGGTTACACATTAAAAGCATCGATATCAATTTTATCAGCTGCATATTTACTGACTTCATGAGGTATATAAAAAAACTTTCCTTTCCATTGTGAGATGTAGTCACTGTTGGTGTGGTTTGTGAGAGGAGGGGTGCATGAGCTAGCAGATGAAGTGAACCACAGATAGAAACCTCAATTAGTCACTTTCATTTCAGTTTCACTCTTCTTGGTTCCCTCTAATTGTGTAGTTGTCAGTGCCCCGGCCCCCTAGCTGTGTGTTTGTGTTCTTCCCCTGTCCATGTGCTTTTGTTTTCCTTGTGTTCTAGCCCCGCCCCTTTCCCCGCCCGGTCCCCGCCTGCCTCGTTGCTTCATCGCCGCCACCTGCCTGCCAGCTCACCTGTTCCCCATCACCTCGTCTGCTCTGCCCTACATATGCCCTGCCTGTTCCCGTCTCGTTGCTAGTTCGTTACAGTGTTTTTCTGACCTGTTTCGTCCCTTTCCCTTTCCCTTTCCCTTTCCCTTTCCCTTTCCCTTGCGATCTCGCTTGTGCCCCGACCTGGTTTTTTCTGCCTGCCGTTTTTGCCCTGTCTGCCTGTGCGCCTGCCTGCCCCGTTCCTGACTCATCTTCTGCCCGACTTCGCTCCCGGAATTGCCCTCGAACTGCTTATCTGTTACCGACCCTGCCTGTTCCTGACTTCGCCCCGGATTTGCCCTCGGACTGCTTACCTGTTGCCGACCCTGCCTGTTCCTGGCTCACGATCTCTGCCTGCCGTATTTAATAAAGACGCACTTAACCCTGATCGTGCGTGGTCTGCTCTTGGGTCCCTCGTCTGTGTCGTAACAGTAGTTTTTTGTACATTGGATACAGTGCACCCATTTTTTCAGTAAGCCATAATTTTTAGTTCCACTTTAAAATGGCCTTTCTTTTTCTTTTCCCTTTACAATGGCTAATATTCCCATTACAGACATAGTTGTGGGAAAAGGTTTGTGAAGCCTTTACCTGCATTACTGCATTAATTGCACCTAAAATGAGGTCTGATTTTCATTTATGTCATAAAGATAGATGAGCACAATCTGATTGAACAAACACACTAACAATTAGTATTTTTTCATGTCTTTATTGAACATGTGGTTTAAACAATCAGAGTCTAGGCTGTAAAAAGTATGTGAAGATTTAGGTTTAGTAGTTGGTGGAACCTCTTTTAGCAGCAATAACCTCAGCCAAACATTCCGTGTAGTTGCTGATCAGACCTGCACAGCAGTTAGGAGCTCTACTGGACCATTGATCCTTGTCTGCTGCTCAGGTAATTCCAAAGGGTTCACAAATGTATTCTTATAACTTTATAGAGCCGTTTGTATTTTCTCAGGAGGCTCAGATCCTTCAATGTGTGCAGAACCATGCTGCAAATGTTTTATCACTCGGTGGTGGCCAGTGTGATCTTTTACGCTGTAGTGTGCTGGGGTAGCAGGGTGAAGGCAGCTGATGCCAGTAGACTCAACAAGCTCATCAGGAAAGCTGCATCTGTCCTGGGAGTGGAACTGGAGTCTCTGGGGGAGGTGATGGAAGTATCCGGAGGATGCTGCAGAAACTATGCAGGATCATGGACAATGCCTCTCACCCCCTGTATGCCTCAGAGCACCTTCAGCCACAGGCTGAGACCACCAAGGTGCACTACAACTCGGAAGATACTAGTGCCGGATTTTTTCAATTTATAACCCCAACCTGTCAGTATGGCTTCTGTGGGTTTGCACCTTTTATACCCAGGGAACCAGGAAGTTTAAGCCACAATCTTACATAGAACTTTCAAAGAGTACAGAAGTGGTCATTTATTTCTGCTATTCTTTTGGAATAAAATTTGATGTTTGTGGGAAAATATGCATTTACTCTGATAATGAGATTAAAGTATAACATTTAAAAACCCCAAAAAAATACATCAGTTGTTTCTCATAGTTTATTTAATAAACCGTAAGAATGTATGTGAAATGAAACAGTAACTAATTCAACATTACAACAAATACAACTTAAATTATAAGAGGTGTAAGGTTACAGCCAATTGTAGCTTTTTTTCAGTTTCTCAGACTTGTGCAGTTTTTGGAAAAAAGCTCTATGATCAGTCTGAGGACAGAAAGAGGAACTGTGAAGGACTGAAAGATGAATAAAATGCTTTTAAAATAAATTCCTAGAGTGGTGTAAAGTACTGCATGAACATTTCCTCCATGAGCTGAAGTACATTCTTGCTGAAGTGCAGGAAAAAAGAGGTAAATTATGAACACTGTTCACATGATGGTGCCACACCCAGCTTGTAGCCTGCAGCCAGCTCCAGCAGCCCTGCAGTACTGAGAAGTGAGCAGCTCCCCACAGCTCCAGAGCAGAGAGGAGAGATTCCCCTGCGCCCCATTCTCCACACTCATCTCTCACTCTGCACTTCACACCTCCTCCACTAGAGGGTGGTGTTGAATATTCTACGTATCCCATATACAGAAAAATTCACTCCTCACATTCACAGTGGCTGCTGTAAAGAGCTAAAGAAACAAACTGCACATTAAAAGAGCAGAAACTCTCTCTCACACAAAGACAAACAGTTTTTCATAGAATGCTTCTCAGTGTCAGAAAAACGAAGTTAAAAAAGCAGAAGTTTGAGTGTGTGTGTGTGTGTGTGTCAGTGTGGTGGAAGTGTTGTTACAGAGACACAGAGAGCAGAGTCAGTGAGTCCAGGCTGCAGACAGTGTAGGACAGTGGAGCTCCAGTCTCTGAGCAACATGAGACCTGCTGTTATACTGATGTTTACCTGCTGGAGTGCAGGTAGGACTCTGTTATACTGATGTTTACCTGCTGGAGTGCAGGTAGGACACTGTTATACTGATGGTTAATTAGGGTTAAGGTTATATGATGTGTGCCAAAAAGCAAACGCTTAGCATACCTTATGACTGAATTGCCTTTATGTAAATAGCTTGGTTGTATATTGCATTTTGTCACTGTTGTACATATTCTCACGCACAAACTGTTCTCTGTAGCTCATGTATCAGGCCTGTATTTCAGTATTTCATTAGCTATGTGTTGTTGTTGATGATATGCACACCTTCCTCTGTTGTACTTTCACCCTTCTGATCACTGCAATAAATCACTGGAGTAAAGAGGACCATCCTGTCTCCAGTGCTGTGATGAAGAGTGTGTTTAGCTCTCTGTCAGACCGTAGCTGGATCAAACAGGATCACAGGAAAGAGCGCTTGCCTGATAGGCCACAGTACCATGAGAGAGCTGGCAGCATTGTGCCAGCACAGTCAGAGAGCATGTGGGACTGCTTGCCTTCCTGGCTGCTGTCTGAACTATATATTAAAGTTCCCCAGTTTTCAGTTTCACCAGTTTACACTGACAATGGTTACCTTCCCGCCATTATCAATGATGTAAATATGTCATTCCTAATCATAGCAATATTGTCCATAAATATTTAAGCACATTCGCTAATTCCTTATTATTGTGGAAGATCTTTATTTGGCACAGCATACTTTGATACAAACAGGGGATCTGTGATTTTCGATAGAGATATGAATTTATTCACAGTGTGCAGTGTTGTACAGTCTATTTTAATATCTGTGTGTGAGTGTTGATGAAGTCTGAATAGAGAAAACTGAGAAACGCACATGTGACGTGTGGAAATAAGAAACACCCAGTGCTGCACAGCCCCTAAACAGAAGTAACATTTCAAATGAAGTGTTTTTAATATTGATAGTGTGGCAATCTTGTGTTTCATCTCTTAATTTCATGCATGTTTATCATTATGAAAAAGTTCTGAGTGCTGCAACAGACTAATATATAGTGATCAACTGAAGAAGTTGAATGGAAGAATTACCAATGGCAAAGGAGACTTGCTTTTCAATGAAAACCAATCTCATGAACTTTTCATGTAGGTTTTCTTTTGTTATGAACACACTGAAAGATTTCTTATTTGAAATGACTACTTTACTGCAGTGTGGTTAAGGAGCAGGACTCGTAACTGAAAGTTTGCCAGTCGATTCCCTACTGGGACACTGTTTCTGTACACTTGGGCAAGGTATTTAACCTGCAATTTGCTCAGTAAATATCCAGCTGTATAAATGGAAAACATTGTAAAAAAAAACTGTAACTAATGTAAGTCACTCTGGATGTAGTGAAGGGCAAGAGCAGTCACCCCACCTAGCCTCGAACCCGGGTCTATGGGGTACCAAACATGTGACATGCAAGAGTGAGGGGAGGTGCATTGCCTGTTCAGATGGGGATTGACAGCATTATTAAAAGATGCTGTAGTTTCAGAGTGCCAAGCAGTACTGGGGAAGGCAGAGAGGAGAGCACTGGGCTCCAGGTCACACTGCCATGTGGGAAAATTATTTCTTCACTTGAGTCAGTATGTTTTGATTCTGCATTTTTGCTGAGGAAATAGTAGTGTATTGTAGTGGGCCTACATGATTTAAAACAGAATAATGATCACTGTGTATTGATTGTGTTTATTTGTTTTCATAGTTTCATCTTGACTGCTTTTCCTTGGAGTCTGGAACTATGTGTTCTCTCTCTGGGTGTTAGGAGTTAATTTACTTTGATGTCCATGTCCCTTGTCATCTGTGCGTGGTTATAAATTCATCACTACTAATTGATCAAAAGAGCCTGCAGTAGTAATAAAGTGCTGGTGGTGTACTTTAGACTAGTGATTATGGGTGGAGACAGCTTAAAAAACAACCCAGTGATGCGGCCCCATTACATACGTAAGACTAATTTGTAAGCTAGCTAGTCACTTAGCTAATGGTCTCAACAGCTCATTAACTAGTACAGACCACAGTCAACCTCCTCCCCATCACTGTCCTTGTGCTTCAGCCAGTTCCTCTGTAGGATGCTGTGTCACACAGATGACTTCATGAAATTCCTCCACACCCAATTTAAAACTGACTTTCTTTTACTCTTTCCATTTCTCTTACTCTCTCTCTCCAGGTGTGTATATGGCATCTGCCCAGGCTGAGTCAAAGAAGCTGAATGGCATTGTGGGAGGGACAGTGTCTTTCCCAGCTGCAGTGAAACAATTTGGAGTCTTTTCAATGAATAAAGTTGATATTGCCAAGGTGATCAGTGGTAAAATGTATGTCTTCACTGGGAGATTTACACACAGGCTGCAGTGGGACAGCAGCACTGGACTCTTCTCCATCACTGACCTGCAGATGGAGGATTCTGGAGAGTATAGCGTGGAGATTATGGGTACACAGAAACCTGTATCTGTATGTCAGCTGACTGTGTATGGTAGGTATCACCTACCATACCCTTGAGTTATTCATCATCTGTTTGTGTTGAATTCTGTGATCCAGTGACTATGATGTATGGTAGTGTGTGTACTTGCTTTCCTTTAGTTTCTAGGATGTCAGGTTGCACAAGGTAACTTGTGGTAGGGTTTGAACAGTGTTGTGCTCACACTCATTGGTCTGGGATCGTTGTGAGCCTGGTCTGATACTGTTGCTCCTTTAACTTGGATGGATACACTTATGTTCTATTGCACTGGAAGTCACTCTGGGTAAGAGCATCTGCTCAGTGAATGTAATGTAATATATTGATTGTATTTTTGAGCAGCTTTCACTGTCTCTGCTTGGACATACTCACTCTGTGCTGTAAACAGGATATACCTGTATATATGAGCTCACTGTAATGTGGTGTCTTTCTATATGGGAGGGTTTAGCTGTACACATGAGCTCAGTATGAAGTGACATCCTGCTCTGTCACACACAGGGTGGAGTCAGGGGCCAGTGTGTACTGACCAGTGCTGAAGGCTCTCCTTACTTTTGTGTCTCTGCACAGATCCAGTGTCCACACCTCAAGTGTCCAGCAGGAACAAGATGAAACCCACCTGCAGTGTGCTGTGCTCTGTGGAGAACGGGAGAGAGGTCACCCTGTCCTGGCAGAGAGAGGGGGAGACACTGTCCCACACCAGCAGCCCTGATCTCAACACCCCCCTGTCTCTCCCCCGGGAGATAGAAGAGTACAGCTCCACCTACAGCTGTGTGGCTGCAAACCCACTCAGTAACAAGACAGTCTCAGTCAGATCTGAAGAGTACTGCTTTGGTGAGATACTGTGATGATTAGGTTTAGGGAGATAATGGAGAAGGTAAAGGTGTGTGTGTATGTGTGTGGGTGTGTGTGTGTGTGTGTGTGTGTGTTTGTGTGTGTGCGTGTGCCAGTTTACTTCTTTTACTGAAGAGAAGGCACCTGGGAAAGACCACCTCTTATCTCCCAGACACTCTTACTGTAGATATGCAGAGTCATTTTAATGGTTTAGATTTAATTTCATGTACCCATTAAACAGCATTAATTCCATATTCCCCATCTCTCTCTCTCTCTCTCTCTCTCTAGATACCCATTCCTCCTCTTTTGCTACTGTTGTGCTGTATGTGATGTTTGTGTTGAGGCTGGTGGAGTTTGTGTTGGTGACACTGGCAGTGGGGCTGTTAATCCATCTCTACAGAGAGGGAAGAGTTCAGACTCAACACAGGTAACTGCACCTGTCATCACCTCACACACACCTGTACAGATAAATCACCACAGTCTGTTATACATATTATCCATCTATACAGCTGGACCTTTACTGGAAACGTTCAGGTGCAGAGCTTTGCTGAAGGTACAACAGCAGTGCCAACCTGGCAACCACTGTTACCAGCAGCAGTAATGTTCTCACTATCAATACAATGTTTTTTTTCCTTCCTTTTGCTGGCAGCACTTAGAGAAGAGAAAAGAGGAAATATCAGGAGGCCATTTCAGACCTATTCATACTGGATGTCCGTGCAAAAGAAGGAAACTCAAGAGGAAGGCCAACAAGAGGTCAACAGCAGCATTGCAGAACTTGCTGGCAAGGACTGGCCACCATATGCACATAGCAACAATTTCATGTGCTCTCCACAATTCTGAGCTGAGGGGTAGAATGGAAAGACTATGGGACTATTTCTCCTCACCAGGGACAGAAGCTCTGGTGAGGATTGAGGGGTAAATAAATATTGCTAAGCACAAAAATACTTTGAAGACAAACTTGTTACCTTCTGCAAAAAAACTGAAGATGGGCAAGAGACCCAAAGCACATGACCAAATCTACAGTGGAATGGCTGAAAAAAGGAAGATCAATGTCCTGGAATGGCCCAGTCAGAGCCCTGACCTCAACCCCATTGAAGGACATTCAGGGTTTTCACTTTTAATATTTTTTGAAAAACTGGGGCATTTTTTTCACTTAGATATTGTTGGTTAAAATGTGTAAATAAAGCTAAAATAAAAAGTCTGACTTCACTTGATTTCAGCCTTAATACCAAAACCAAGAACATTTTGAAAGCTGTATAGACTGTCTATATCCACACACATGCACATTCATGCATGCACACATATACAGCACACACAGATATGACATGTACACTAATACACTTTGCCTGGGGTTGCAAAAAACAACATACACATGCACACACACACACACACACACACACACACACACACACACACACACACACACAATTGACAGGATACCTTGCAACCTACTTGGTGATAAATTCCAAATTATTAACTTCCACAGTGGGAAATCCAGTCCATCTCGTGTTTGCTACTCTGTGTCTGATGTAGAGACTGCTATTACAACAAACAATTAACAGTGCAATAACACTGAACCACATTTATATGCTAATGGAACGTGAACATATGTGGATATTCACTGATATTTCTGTAATTGTTTATGTTTGCCTTATTCTGCCTTGTGAAACTTTGAGAGATGGAAAGAATGGACAGTCATAGTGACACCTGGTGGATAAATAAGAATCTTTGTTATTTTTGTTAGACAGCACCGAGCGACACTTAAATTAAAACACTATTAGCGCCCCCTGTGGGTCCTTGTGGTATTACCCGAGCCTCACAATCTGCATGGGGGTTGTTAGCGCCCACGGTGCAGTCTCCATCAGTCAGACTGTTGAGCGCAGAGTTCCGGCTCTCAGGGGAGAAGAAGAGGCTCAGCTGTGGGACACAGAACCTCGATCATCAGAATCTGAGAGAGAATCGTGATCTGCAGACAGGAAGCAGAGGAAACCCACGAGCTGCACTGACCTCTCCCCCACCTCCTCTTCCTCTCAGCCCTCACCTCCTCTTCCTCTCTCCCCCCACCTCCTCTTCCTCTCTCCCTCCACCTCCTCACGTGGAGAACGCAGTAGTTGTGCATCCTCACGGTAAGCAGCCGCAGCAGGGACAGGCTGGCTGGGAGGCCCACTGAAGACACAGAGAGCAGTACAGCACAGACCCAGCACTCTCACAATGTCGCATGGTGGGCCATACATCAGCACAGAGAGGGGACTGAAACACCCTGCACCTGGAAATGCTCTGAACAATTCTCTCTCCGCCTTTATATTTCTGTCTGTACTCATGAGTTTGTCTCATTTATGATTTCATCTTGCATGATCACTCTAGAGTCTCTCTCTCTCTCTCTCTCTCTCTCCCCCATGCATAGTCTGGGAGGCACTCAGTCTTGACAACTCCCCGTTCGACTCCAAGCATGCCACCTCTCATGACACATTCCAGTATGTTTCCTCAGTGTGTAAAAACATTAAAACTTATTTGTATTTTGAAGGATTCTGAGTGTAGAAATACATGACGTACACAACTGAAAGTGTACTGAAAGCTGTATGTCACAGTGTGGTGTTACTGTGGTAACAGGAACTTTCAGGGAAAGCGTAACACAGGGGAGTACATTTACTGCACTACCAAATGTTTGAGTTTTGGGTTTTTAGCACAAATTAGGTGTCTGTTTTTGAGTATTGTTGGGGCGTGGGTAATATAATGATCAGAAAATGTTTATTTATGCTCATTTCTACAATTTCACTTCCACAGATCATATGTATATGATCAAACGCACCACTGACTAAATTCTTAAAATGCAGCACTTGAATACAAACAGCACAATGCACTATTACCCATCTACACATGATGATAAAGACACACCCCTAACGAGTTACAATTTTGATTGCCCTTTATAAAAATTCTTCATTTTTTATTGGTGCTGGAGTCCTTTAATGAGGACATTATTTATTCTTACAGACATTATACATCACACCAAGCAGATTCTTCTCATGGAAGGAAGCTCCCTACTATTCTAAGAAAATTAAGTGCTTCTTCGATGTTTAGGATGTTTATGAATATGGCCTCAGATCTTGATAAAAAGCCTGTCATTTGAAGTTGGGCTTGTCACCACTGCAGTTATTAAAGCTGCAGGTTGGTCAGAATCTCTCTGTCTTAGTTTGTGTTTCTTGTCAGTGAGTTCAACTCCCTTAGTTTATCCTTGGGTGAGGACTCCCTCAGATGAAGGAAGTCTTTATTAATCCTGAACCCATAACAAAATTACAGTACATTACAAAATAATTATGCGCCTCTCGGTTTATTTTCCAAAGTGAGCACTGCACTGTGCCTTATATTGTGCTGCAAAGTTTAAGTTCATTGGACTTTTATTTGAGTTGTCCGAGCAATATTCAATGCATACCACAGTGCAGCATATAACAGTGCCGGATTACAGGACAATATTTACCGCCAGTGCATGGAGCACCAGCACGCCTGACCACCACAACACTAGGTGGCAGCAAAGCACCTGCATGGTTTTCTCTGCGCTTAAGGAAAGGAG
>CM032894.1:1323637-1338637 GCA_019176425.1 Megalops atlanticus
TAGACAACGGGAATTAAAAAAGCAAGACTTTATTCCCACCGATCGGATGGGCGGAGGATAGACGCCCAAATGTCCCGGGCAGTCTGCTCGGAAATGTGCATCGCAGCCTGTTTCGATAGGCCGGGACAGAGCCGCACTCCATGGACACGTAGCTGCTAGCTGGCTGGCTAAACTTGGGATGGAGCGCTGCTGGCTGGCATGCTAGGACTTCACGCTGGCATTTCTTATCTATATAGCCGGTATTGTGTCACTACCTACGCGCTAGCCAACTAACTCAAGCGCTTGTAATAGGCTGTACCTGCCTTTTAAGCAGTTAGCTGGTGATATTTATTACAGATGTTAGCCTGTTAGCTGCTAGCTAGGAGCAGTTCCAGCTTGGAAATAGCTGGCTGTTGGATAACCCTGTTAGCTGCCTAGCTGGCTGGCTGGGTTCTTTGTGTCTGTTTTTAAACGTAAAGTATATCGATCGTAAATCAAACGAGTGGATGACGTTAGCAAACTATCTAGTCTAGCAGCAAACCACATTTTTTTCGCCAAAATTGTTGTCAAGTTGGCAAACTACCTGGCTAAACTATTCTATAATTGCTTAACTGTGGCTAACCACAGAACAGATCGTCTATATTTTAAATACACTTACTCAAATCTGAGTTGAAACAAGCCAGAAAAACATCAGCCACAAAACAATACATTTATTTAGTCGACTGGTTATCAGTACCTTTTAATATACAGTCAAGTAACTAGTTATCAGCTAGCCAGCAAGTTACATTGTCATGATAGGTTAATGTTTTTATTTCGGTTAGCTTGTTAGCAAGTTTGCAGAACTGGAATGACATGGCTAACGTCAGCTAATTTTAACATCTTTCAAGAAGACGATATTACGTGATCTCGACTGCTTTAATAACTTGTTTATACGGGTAACTGTAATGCAGGTACTGTAATGACTGCTGAGGTAGGCAGCCGGTTCGGCGAAGGCCCATCAAACCTGGCTGGATGTGCGGAAAAGCATAGCTGGCCAGTAGCTCTAATGCTAAATCAGTCTTTATTGGGCGATATGTTCATTTTTCCTCATTTTTATAATCTTGATCGTATAGACTGCCAGCGAGCAAGTCTGTGTATATTCTGTCGATATGTCCGTCGTGCTGTTTAACGCGGTTAGCCAAACAGTGATTGTCCCGTCTTGATGTGGTTGATGTGGGTGGCTGAACATTTGGGCGTTTTACCTTGTTAGCTGCATAACTTGGGTTTTTGTTTGGCAGTTAGCTAGCTGGCTGGCTCGCCGGCTAATAAACTTTAATAAATCGTCTTTCGAGTTGATTTTGAATTGTGTACCTGGCAGTGCATGTGGGGATATTCATACAAGACAGTTTTCTACTTTTAGGCATAGTACTAGCTAACTTCTAGTTTATGCTTTATGTGCAGCTACTGTCTGCCTTTGAAGAGATCGCTGTATTATTTGTCCTTGAGTGTACAGAGTCTTGCTTCATATGTTTTGAAAATCCCCTGATATTTCAAATGTGTGTCTTTTTTAAAGTTCGGTGACTGCAACCTTTGTACACCTACCGGAGACAACTGACATCCAGCACATAAAGCGGCGCCTGCACCCTGTAAGGTAGGATTTACTTCTGATCGTAAAGGCTGTGAAGCTTTATCGGTGTGCTCGGTCAGTCTGTAGTATATGAACATGTCTTGAACCTATTGCGTATGGATTGGTTTTGTTGCAGCGAAAGTCATTTGGCAGATCGCCTTTACTCGCTGGCGAATGTTCAGAAGCGGTGTGTTCGTGCTCCTTAGAATACCAGCAGCCAGTTGTTTTCGTGGTTGGGTTGACGTGAAAACATATTTTGCGTTTATGGATTGTTTTTTTCCTCTGGTACCTTAGAAGAAATGTTTCCTGACTGCAATGCAGAATTTAGCCCTTAAGAAACTTGGCATTGTTTTGCAATTTTGACGTTTTAGAGTCGGCGCACTTCGATGTCTTTGCCTCGGTGAAGTGTGACCGTTTAGCCCGCGCGGTGCGCCTTTACCGACCTGTCAAGTGTTAGGAGCGCAAGCGGTGAAACTTCGCGACTGAAGGAGAGGAATTAATGTTATTGAAGGTGAGCTGAAGTTCAGGTGGTACTATCTCCAAGGAAAAAACAGTTTGTTGGGTCAGTAAAGAAACGTGTGTTTGTGTAGAGCAAGGGCCAGGTGTGGTCCATTCATACTTTACAAGTGAAACACAGCTTGACGAATTGCAAGCGCCCTCTCTCTGAATTAAAGAGCTGCTGTGAAGGAGCGCGGCGCCTGTAGGTTAACAGTGAAGTGCACAAACTGCGTCGCTGCTTCGCCACAGTGGTTTTCCCCAAACCACGGGGTGTTTCGCTTACAGCTATGCTAGTCATTTCTTTTGCTTAAAAATGCAGCAGTATCATGTGTCGTGAATTATCATCTGCGCTGTAGCGCACAAACATCACAAATACTATCTCGAGCGTCTATCTATGACGAGCGGCACGTCTAATGCGCAACAGCGTGGAATGTTTTGGATTTTTACGCATTCCATATGGCCGCAGGCATGGGCCATTGCTTCGCTCTGACCGAGGGAGGGCGAGTCCACGCAAGATTTTCCGTTTCATGTCGGACAGGAGTCGAGGGGTCACTCCAAAGCACTGTGAATGACTTGCGAGTTGTGCACGGGTTGCGAGTTTTTGATACGGCAGTAGTAGTGTTGCAGTAAAATGAAGAGAATTTAGTGTCTGTGCATCCGGTTTATCCAGGCGCACCAATCTGAGCTATGCTAATGACGGGTTTCGTGTTTCTGTGCGGGTCAGTGTGTGTGTGAGAAAAGGGCTGGGATCTGTGTGTTGTCCTGTAATCTGTCACCTGGGGTATGGCGTTGGGTGTTTCTCCTGATCACCGTTCCGCTGTTTCTTACATTGGCCTCTTTTGCGTATGTAATCGCACAGTGTCGGGAACGGAGGTGGAGTGAGATTCCTGGAATTCAGTAGGTGATGGCTCATTACCTGGGGGAAAGACGGAGGGGAGGCGCCTCTTTCCTTTGCCTCGGGGGTGAAAACAGGATGTGACGTGTGTAGATGAGTTTTTTTTTAATTTACTGAACTCTGTCTTGTGCACACGACTCACTCTGGTGCGTAGTGTGATTCTGGTGCATAGTCATTTTCCTTTCCCCTTCCTTGTCCTGCGCTCTGGGCGTGGCCGCGGTCCAAAGTTCAGAGGGGCTTTTGAAACTGAGGTAACTCCCCTTTCTCTTTCTTCAAAGTAAATAAGGCTGAGCTGGCGGCTCTGGAGTCTCTGCCCGTCGGCTCTCTCAGGTGGCCCCTCCCCTCAGCTCAGGGCTGATTATGTTTCAGGTAAGGAGCTGTGGACTGCTGCTCAAGTTACTTTTCTCTTTGCGCCCACTGCTCCCT
The DNA here is from genome assembly GCA_019176425.1 of Megalops atlanticus. NCBI lineage: Eukaryota > Metazoa > Chordata > Actinopteri > Elopiformes > Megalopidae > Megalops > Megalops atlanticus. The sequence goes on from CM032894.1 coordinate 1,327,042, forward strand.
CCTCTGATTCAGGTGTCCCATGTGACACAGCCAGCCAATGAGAAGCCGCTGTTTAGGTGGAGAAGTAGTCACCCTTTTTCTGCACAGCCACCTGCCTGCCACAGATCTGTACCCCCTCTGCTCTGTTCCTAAGCAGGTGGTTACAGCAGTGTATCCCATCCAGTTGCAGTGGTCTGCAGGTGTGGGCAGCTGCTACAGCTGCACAGATTCCTGCATATGAAGGATATGCAGTTCATTTCATTTGATATGCAAAGACTCTGTGGCTCCCAAAGTTGAATATTCATAAACTTGAAACCGCTTCTTCTCCCTCGTCGCGCCGTGCGAAGCTGCAGTTGTTTGTGTGTAAATTCCGCCGGGCTGCAGAGGAGAGTGGGGGCTCTGGCCAGCTGGGTGCTCTGTCTCTGGGTTAATGATCCACAGGGCGTTATGTAAGCGCACTCTGGGAGGAGCACTCTCCAGCCAGCAGCCGTTTCGCTGCACACCAGTGCACCCCTGCGGCTTCCTCATGTCCCTCTGTCCGTCAGTCTGTCCGCCCCTCGGAGCTGGTCTGACACGGCCCCCTGTGTGAGCGGCCTCAGACTGCTCCACGGCCTTTGCTTTGCCTGCTGTCTGTGCTGAGGGGATTTTTATGAGCCATGTTGTGTGCATGTGCGTGCGCGTGCGCGTGTGCGTGTATGTGAGCAGCTTTTCTCAGAATCCGTTTCACTGAGTCTGGGTACGGGTGTGTTTGTTTAGGCTCCAGGCTGTAAGTGGATTAGCAGTCTAATATGCTAGCAATCGCATTAGCAGACACAATTAAACCTGTAAATAAAATTACGCCGCATTAGCACGGCCTCCTACCACCACTGCCGGTGCCACCTCTGAGGAAAGGCTCCTCCGTCTCGCTCTCTCCCTGTCTCCCTTTCTGCCCACCGTTCCTCCAGGGCTGGGGCTGGACTCACAGGTGTGTCTCTCACCTGTGGACAGGTGTGAGTGTGACTCGCTCTCGCCCGTTTCTCCGGTAAATATTGCAAGCTGCGTAGCATATTCCACACTGTGAGCGTGTCGCAAAGCTGGGGCAGGTGTAAGGAGATAAGATGGCATCCGGCCTGAAAGCGGTCAGCAGATAGCCTCTCTCTGTCACACTCAGGTCTGGGCGTGTTACAGGCAATGAGTGATGATGTCACCATAGCCCTGTTTCCAGTGCAGGAGCTCAGGCTGAGGGCTGATGACCCTAAAGGCCATGGTGGTCCCATGAGTGAAGCTAATGCAGCTAAATGGAGGCTGGAGGGGAGAGCAGAGGTCAGGTCTTGCACCATGTTACATTAGGATGTTTGCATCAGACAGCAGTTACATTTCTACAGCTAACTCCCAGCAGACAGAGAGATGCAGATGATGTGTTCCCATTGACTGGAGTCAATAAACATTACATTTCTGTCACAGTCATAAGTGTTTAGTAAAAATTCTGTCTGTGAAGCTAACTAGCTACGTATCCTTATATGCAGCGCGAAATGCTCCTGCAAGTGACATTCATGTTTTTATATGACCTTTATATGACCTTCTAATCTACAGTCGTAGTTCATATATCCAGGGAGAACTGTGATCTTTGAACTTTGCATTACTGATATCATGTTGTATTCCTGCAGCGGGACAGTATCAGTCAGTTGAAGTCAGCTGCAGCCAAGAATCACCCCATCATCACAGGGGGTAACCCTGATCAGCCTCTGGGGTGGGGTCAGGGCGGGGTCAGGGGCGGGGTCAGGGATCCGGGGCGGGGTCCGGCAAAGAGCCGGGCCCGTGGCCCTGTTTTAGAGACCGTGGAAAGGCACCGGGGCTTCCTAGGTTCACGTTTAAACCAGCACAAAATCGCACAACGAAGCTGTTCTGAAGTTATTTCTCACCAATTAGTTGGCATCCAAATTCAGCTCATAACACTCTCCAGCTCATAACGCTCTCCTATTTCTGAGACTTCCCCCTTTTGTCAGATTTGTCAGATTCTGTTGTCACTCATTCTAAGAAATATGCTACATTTCCTCTCCCTGAGGAATTAGAGATGAGTTTAGACTCCCTGCAGTGACTCGAGCCTGACCCCCTGAGGCAGTGACTCCAGCCTGACCCCCTGAGGCAGTGACTCCATCAGGATAATTTGTGCCCGTATATTTAACATGGATTAAGATCTCATCTCAGACAGACAGTGATCCTTCAGCATGGTGTATCTGGCCCCATCATGGACAGCAAAGCCCACAGAGACTGAGGGAGAGAGATGAGATATGAGACTGACTGCTTTGATGTTTATTGTGGAACCACAACAGAATTTCAACTTTGCTCTGTTTCTCTCCTGTCTCTCTGACTCGCCTGGCCCTCTCTGCTGTGTTTGTCCTGTGTTTGGCTCTGACTCGCCTGGCCCTCTCTGCTGTGTTTGTCCTGTGTTTGGCTCTGACTCACCTGGCCCTCTCTGCTGTGTTTGGCTCTGACTCGCCTGGCCCTCTCTGCTGTGTTTGGCTCTGACTCGCCTGGCCCTCTCCGCTCTGGTTTTCTCCGGTTCTCCCCCTCCCTGGCTGTGGCGTGTCTGTGCTTGCTGCTGCTGTTGGCAGCTGGTCGCAGAGATGCAGGCAGCAGCACAGAGGGGCTGGAATGGGGAAGTAATGACAGTTTCGGCTGCTGTCCTGGACCACACAAGGCAGACGGTGAGGGTGAGCCGACACCCGACAGCACTCCAGACTTTCGGCTCAGAGTCGTAATCCGAGGCACTGCGTGATTAATTGGGCTCACGGTTGCCGCGGTGTCAGGGCCTGCAGTCGGCGCGGTGTCGGGGCTGCGGTCGGCGCGGTGTCGGGGCTGCGGTGTCGGGGCTGCGGTGTCGGGGCTGCGGTCGCCGCGGTGTCAGCCCGCTTCCTGCCGAACCCTGCAGCTGAGTCTGTCTCTCAGTGTTTGCAGTGACCTCCTGAACGCACCCGGCCTGCTGGAGCTTTGGCTCAGCGGACGTGCTGATGGCGCGCCTCTCCCATAATCCTCCCCACGGAAACCTGTCTGCAGCACCACCCGCCATGACTGAGGAGTGTCACGCAGGTGTGAGCTGTAGCCTGTGTGAGAGAGGACAGTATCACGCTCAGTAAATACAGCTGTCACCCAGTCTGCCACGCAGGCCTGTCAGGCTACAGCAGAGAGAAGGGAAACGCACACACTTTGCCACTGTCACTGTAGCTGTCTGTCTTCAGGCTAAATTTTCTCTGACTGGCCCTGTCAGATGGAATCAGCGAACGCCTCACTGGCAAAACGAACGTGAATGATTAGTTTCGGGAGAGTCTGTAGAGTAGGCCTGTGAGTGTGGGGGGGTGTTGGACCCTGGTTGGCTGTCGTCGTGAGTGAGGAGATGAGGAGTGATGTCATTGGCTGGGTGTGTGCCGGGGTGTGCCCCCCTCGGCCGCTGCTTTCACTTTCACACCGGCTGCGCTGTGGCCTTCATCTCCCTGCGGCTGTGAAGCTCTTCCCAGCAGCGGGAGAGGAGGGGAACTCCAGGAACAGAGCCTCTGAGGCAGGTCTGAGCGTGTGGCATCACCGACGCAGCGAGTGCGGGAGCGATCAGAGGAAGGACGCAGACGCCGGTGATGTGACAGTCCGCGGTGCGAGATGCAGAAGAGCTGAGCCCAGCTGACGGCACGGCACCCTGCGTTCAGCTGCGCCGAGAGCGTAACGAGGCCAAAACAAACATGCAGCTAATTCACAGCAGACAAACAAATCAGAGCAGTTTAACACTGAGCAGGTAAAGCAGGTCACCGCAGTTTAACACTGGGCAGGTAAAGCGGTTCACCTGTGTGTGCCTGATCTGTCTGTCAGCATTTCCATGCAGCAGCTGCAGGGTGACTCAGTAGTTAGGCTATCCTGCGAGGTCAGTGGAAATCTGTCTGTAACGGCAGCTTTATAAAGCTGTTTCTTCCTCTGACATGGCGTGATGGGAGGTGATGGACTGGGTGAATATGAGCTGTGATCAGGGCTGTTTGTCTTTACTGTCTGGCTTCTTGCTGTCCAAATTAATTGCTGTGCTGCTGGCTTGTATAGCTTGCTAGCTAGCTTTGTACCATTATCGCCAACATCACTCTTGCAAGTGGCATCCATCCATTCTCCTTTTTCAAATTATTCCCTGTAATCTGTTTGCATCAGATTGTATAGTTATGTAATCGGGCATGGTGGTGGAGTGACACGGTTAGCGGGAGAGCTGTTGGTGGGTTGGAGGCCGTGCGGTAACCGCGTGCCCCCGGTGACGGCGCTGACGGGCAGACGGAGGCTGCAGGGTGGCGCTCTCAGCGGGGACAGGGGATGCCCCCGGTGTGCGGTGTGTGTGTGTGTGTGCATGCGCGCGTGTGTGTGTGAGCCCGCTCCAGTGCAGTCGAGCGTGACGTCTGGGGTCAGAGTTTAGCACGGCGTGTTCGTCACTGTGTTCAGGGAGTCAGAGCAGGAGAGGCTGTCTGGGCTCACACACACACACACACACACACACACACACACACACACACACACACACACACACACACACACACACAACACGGCCTTCGTTCCTAAGTGGCAAAGTCCACCTCCTCACCCAGCAGAAGTGTTGGTGTGAGAAAGGGAAGTTGAGGAAGCTGGACTTCCCCGTGTGGGTCAGCACAGAGCACCCGCCGCCGCCCCGCTCCGGCCGCCGCGCCCGAGCGACCCTGCCGCTCCCGAGCGACCCGGCCCGCTCCCCAGCGACCCGGCCGCTGCCCGACTCCTGCCGCCGCTCCCCCGAGCGACCCGGCCGCTCCCCGAGCGACTCCTGCCGCTCCCCCCGAGTGACCTGGCTGCTCGCCCTGCCGGGCCAAGCGCAGTGTGTTCATGACCGGCTCTGCAGCTGCTGAACCTGTGGGATGTATTTTGCACTGGGATGCAGAGGGTGCACGGGGAGACTCAGGTTTGCCTCGCTGTGCTTTCTGTGGGCTGGAGACAGACAGCAGCCATGCGGATGACGGCCATGACGACTGCCTAAACTCTGAAGGCCCACACTGAGACTGTAAAAAAAAGGAGAGACCAATGAGAGCAGAGAGCAGAGAGTGAGAGACCAATGAGAGCAGAGAGCAGAGAGTGAGTTCTCTGCCTCTTAGATGACCTCATGCCCTACATTTGCCTGCCTAATAAAGTGTGCAGTAAAGAGCGGCACTGTGGGTCAGTTACGGAGGGCTTACCCAGAGTGTGCCGGGTGAGTGTGTGGGCCCTGTAATGGTGCAGTCCTGGCCGCTGTGACTCACTGTGACTCGCAGGCAGACGGGGCTGAGGGCAGTGATGACGCTGGGCTGAGGGCAGTGAGGTGACAGAGGCAGACGGGGCTGAAGGCAGTGACTCGCTGTGACTCGCAGGCAGACGGGGCTGAGGGCAGTGACACGCTGTGACTCGCAGGCAGACGGGGCTGAGGGCAGTGATACGCTGTGACTCGCAGGCAGACAGGGCTGAGGGCAGTGATACGCTGTGACTCGCAGGCAGACGGGGCTGAGGGCAGTGATACGCTGTGACTCGCAGGCAGACGGTGACAGTGTTTCCCGCACTTTCATTCACAGACGGCCTTCAGTCACTGTGTGTTTGGGGGGCTGAGGGCAGTGACACGCCCCCACAATGCATCAGGGGTCGCATCACTGTCGGCAGACGGGGACTCCAGTGATACCTTCCTGCCGACAGACACAGCTGTGTACAAATACAGCATACAGTGCAGCATATTCACATGCGGTCACAGTATGTTTGGGGTGCTGTGCAATCACACGCGCCTATGTGTCCATGACAATGTGCAGGACTTGATTTTGCTGGAATCAAGTAGAGAATCAGGAAGCGTGTGTGTATGTGTGTGTATGTGTGTGTAGAGTGTGTGTATGTGTGTGTGTGTGTGTGTGTGTGTGTGTGTGTGTGTGTGTGTGTGTGTGTGTGTGTGTGTGTGTCTCTCATACAGGAAATTATGTCATTTCTCTTCTCAGTCTCACTAGAGTAATGAACCTTGAGTTTCTGTTTGTACAGACGATTGTACAATCAGGGTGATTTCATCTGTTTTGGACTCAATGTTGTAACCATACTGTAATGAGAGGGTTAATACAGTACAGTATACACCACAGTACATGAATGCTGCACTGAGAGAGAGGGTGTCTGTAGGGGTAACAGCCATCGGTTTGGCTCCGGCAGTCAGCTGTGCGCCTGTGGGGGCTGATCGTGCTGTCAGCCCTGCTGTCAGTACCTGCCACAGGTACTCGCTGTGCGGGCTGTTCCTGCCACAGGTACTCGCTGTGCGGGCTGTTCCTGCCACAGGTACTCGCTGTGCGGGCGGCACAGGTGTGTGCATTGTCACTGTCAGCTGAACCGTGGAGAGCGAGCTGAAACCGCCCTGACTGCAGGGAGCTGCGGGGAAAACATGCCTGCTCACACAGCAGGAAGTCACCTGCCTTTCTCTGCGTGTGATGAGCATTCGTGTGGGATTGTGTGTGAGAGAGGAAGAGAGGGAAAGAAAGGGACAGAGATGGAAAGAAAGGGAGAGAGGGAGAGAAACGGAAAGAGAGAGAGAGGGAGAAAGGAGAGAGAGGGAGATTTCCTCCTCAATTCAGCGTAAATTCTTCAGCAGCTGAGGCAGGATGTGACATGCCAGGACTCAGGCAGGAATGCGAGCAAGAGAGAGAGCGGGCGTGACGTGGAGGGGGTCGGGGTCGGGGGCGGGGGCAGGGGAAGGCTAGTGGCAGGCAACAGCAGGTAAAGCGGGTTTCGGGAGAGATGGAGAGATGGGAGTTTGACTTTGACGCGGGTCCTGCATTAAGTCGACACAGAAACAGGTTTATTCTTGTTTGTCCCTCCTGCAGCCTCTCTGCTGAGTGGCCTCACAGCGGCCCGGCTCCTCTCACCTGGGGCCTCACAGCTCACACAAGTAGCACTTACTGCACCTAAATAAAGCCAATGATAGGAGCACAGACCTCTCTCAGAGACAGGAGAATAGGAGCACAGACCTCTCTCAGAGACAGGAGAACAGGAGCACAGACCTCTCTCAGAGACAGGAGAACAGGAGCACAGACCTCTCTCAGAGACAGGAGCATAGACCTCTCTCAGAGACAGGAGAACAGGAGCACAGACCTGCTCTCAGAGACAGGAGAACAGGAGCACAGTTCTCTCAGAGACAGGAGCACAGACCTCTCTCAGAGACAGGAGCACAGACCTCTCAGAGACAGGAGCACAGACCTCTCTCAGAGACAGGTCACACCCACACTCCTGCTCTCATACAAACTTCTCATTGTTCCCCAAATCTCTGGTCTCCAAGCCCAACAGCTGTGTGTGTGTGTGTGTGTGTGTGTGTGTGTGTGTGTGTGTGTGTGTGTCACTGTTAACCAAGAGTAACTAAAAAGAAGCCAACACACCCACAGTCATGGTTCTTGTATTCCATTTTTGAATTTTGAATATTTCTTTTGAGTGATTTCCTCACAGCAGCCCAAACCATAACACGTGATGTCACTCATTAGAGACAGTGATGTCACTCATTAGAGACAGTGATGTCACTCAGTGGAGACAGCAATGGCAGTGTGAGAGACTCACCTTGGTGTTGAGAGGAAATGCAGAGTGGATCAGGAGCCCCTGGAGTGGGGGGAGGGAGGTGTGGGGTGTGACAGGCATGTGTGCGGGGGTGGGGTGTTCTGGGTGCCGGGAGAGGGGGACAGTGGCTCTGTCCGTCACCAAACACCTGGCCACATGGCCTCTGCTCTCAGCTGCTTGTATTACAGTCATAAGACTGACTCAGGACAGGAGCGGCTGGCAAGCGTCTCTCGTCTCTTTCGTTGTAAGAGGAGTTTGGTGAATGACATCATTGCATTCCTCTACTTTGACTTATCTTGGTATTTACGTGTGGTATTTTCTCTCCTCTAATGCCCCTGCTCTGTCTCTCTCTCTCCTGTCTCTTCTCTCCTGCTCCTCTGTTCCTCTCTCTCTCACTCACTCACTCACTCACTCACTCACACACACCACACACACACACACACACACACACACTCACACACACACACACACACACTCTCACACACACACACACAGTCCCAGGTAAAACAGTTTTCCCTTGCAGTCCCTGCTGCTCTGAGCTGTGTTTGTGTGGTACTGTTCTGCTCTAAGGTGGTTCTGGACTGTGGTGTTCTATTCTGGACTGTTCTGACCCGTCTTGCGTAGTGCAGGTGCCAGGTGCTTCTACAGTAGCTCTTTTTGTCTCTGATGGCCTAGTTACGAGGAGCTTTGGGCAAACTGGCAAATTACCATTAACACCAACACCCAAAACCGAGGAGCCCATGGGCCTCTCAGCGAGGTGAGAGAGAGAGAGGGTGCAGCTAGCTGGCGTAAGAGGCGCAGTGAGAGCTCACTTTCCAGCAGAGGTGAGAGAAAAATTCAGACAGGAGCAATTTTGACAGACACGGACAGCAGACTGACCCTGACAGCAAACGGGGAAAAAGGCTAAAATAATGGCTTTCCAGGGCTGCTACAGATGTCAGGATAAGCACAACCTCACAATAAATGCAGAAAACGCCATAAACTGCACACCCGGAGTTAAAGGGCGACTTGACTGAGTGCTTCAGCTTGGCTGTAAACTGAAAGAGAAAGTATGCAGGGCATTTTGTGCTGTTAAAACTATGCCAGAGAGATCTACCAATTAGGGTTTGCCTGAAAAAAGGAGTTGTATTGAAGCAGTTTCATTACATGGCAGTGATCTGTGAGCTGACACATCAGTTTCCCCGATGACTCAAACACCCTGTGGGAGCCCAGCGCAGAGAGGTGTGCAGAGTCCTCTCACGAAATCCTGCAGGGCAGAATTAGGCCAAAATCCATCACTGATTAACTTTCATAACTGTGCCATTAAAGTCTAGAAACGCCAGCAGTCTAGAGAAGCCCATTCCTATAACAAGGCCATGAAATGACAAGAGCTGAGTTGAAAGGAGGGTCCCGTCAGCTACAGGACCAGCTCACGACAGGCGGATTCACCATGGCACAGTAGCAGCTAACGCACTTAGGGAACCAGCTGTAACAAAATACAAAGAAAACTGTGCAGTTCACAGGGAAACGCAGAGTAGCAGTATAGCATGGTGCACTGTGCCAGACAGACTTACCGCGGCACAGACTTAAAAGCACACCACTACCTGTTACCATCTGAGCTACAGTGAGGGAACAATGCTTTATCATTATTATTATTGATTATACTGCTGTTGACCTACTGTTTGGTGTAAACGCACGTTCTTGCGTATGTATGTGTGTCTTCATATTCATTTTACGACAGTAAAAATTAGAAATGTAAGTTGCGCAGGTTTTGTTGTTCGTTAGTATCATTCTTTGTCATTCCTTTATATCGTTTATGTAAAATGCGTGGGCAATACAAATACTGATTTAGTCATGCCAATAAAACAAACTGACCGGAACTGAGAGAGGGAGTTCAGTTCGTCACAGCTGGCGAAAGACAGAGAGAAAGTTCAGTTTGTCGGTGTCAGTGAGAGTGAGAGAGTGAGAGAGAGAGAGAGAGAGAGAGAGAGAGAGAGAGAGAGAGAGAGAGAGAGAGAGAGAGAGAGTTAGCCGCTTCAGAGAGAGGTGAGAGAGAGCTCTGTTAGCCAGTGCAGGTGAGAGAGAGCGGTTGGCCCCTGTAGACTCCAGAGGCAGGATTAGGGAAAGCTGAAACCTGAGAACTCTGGAGTTTACCTTACAAACTGGGCTGGAGTGTGTACTCCAGCACCCCGACATGCCTCAACCAATCGCCTCCCTGCTCTCTCTCTGCTACGCTCCACAGACTGGTCTGACCACCTCACAGGATCAGGGTGCTGTGAGTGTGTGTGAGTGTGTGTGAGTGTGTGTGAGTGTGTGTGAGTGTGTGTGAGTGTGTGTGTGTGTGTGTGTGTGTGTGTGTGTGTGAGTGAGTGAGTGAGTGAGTGGTGAGTGAGTGAGTGAGTGTGTGTGTGTGTGTGTGTGTGTGTGTGTGTGTGTGTGTGTGTGTGTGTGTGTGTGTGTGTGAGTGAGTGAGTGAGTGAGTGAGTGAGTGAGTGAGATGACAAACCCACACGTTGCCCTTTTCTGTCTCATGCTCCAGTGCCATCCTCAGCCCTGAATTCCCCCAGACTTCCAGCAGAAGGCCTGCAGTCGTATTTCCCTGCACCTTCCTGTCTGAGCGCTCTAACTAGACTGTTGCTTTATTTGACTCTCCTCCCCCTCCCTCCCTCTCTCAGGAGAGCTGTGCCAGTTTGCAGACAGTTTGGCCTCCTTTTACACAGAAAAGGGCTGACTAATCCCTTTATCACTGTGTGTGTGTGTGTGTGTGTGTGTGTGTGTGTGTGTCTGTCTCCGGGTGTGTGTTAGCGTATGTTATTGATATTGAATCTGAGTTTTGTGCCCCCCTCCCTGCGGGGTGGTGGGGTGGTGGGGTGTACCTGCCTGGGGTTACCGTGGCGTTAGAGCAGGCGCGTCTGATTGGCTGGGCCACTGCAGGTGTGCTGCGCTCGACGCTCAGGTACTTCACCTGGATCTGAGCCGATTCTGCCGTGTCTGAGGGAGCAGGCGGAAGGGAAAGCAAAGTGAAAAACCTGCAATTAACACTGCAGAGCTCTGTACCGGGCCCGCATGAGCCCGGAATAGCAGCAGCACCTCCAATCCCATCAGCCCCTGCATGACAGCCGGCAGGTCCCCGCCGTACGCTCTCTGCACGGGAGTCGCGATTTTAACGTGTTAAAAATTGATGAGGTGGAGCTGTGCAGCCCTGTGCTGTCGGGAGGCAGCCGCTCCAAACAGACGCTGCTCCGCCCAATCAAATATTAACGCTTTTCCAGTGTGGATGGCCAGAGAGCTTCCCTGCGTCCGCTCCTCCAGCCAGCACTGTCCGGGGACCGCGTGCGCGTGTGAGTCTGTCTTTCTGTCTGTGTGTGTCTGTGTGTGTGTGTGAGTGTGCACAGAGAGAGCCCTCACAGTCACACCAACGGGATGCTGGGATATCACACCCCTGTGAGGTGTGCGCTTGTTTGCATTCATTTGAAGAGAGCAGACAAACACAAGTGGAAGTTGATGTTTCTTGATTGGGACACGCTGGAACATGTGACGATGCCATTTGTGGTTTAGAGGAAGTGAGCAAAGTGAGGATTGGGATGGAGACTCTGTCTCTCTGTGTGATGGTCTCTCCCTCTCTCTCTCTCTCTGTGTGATGGTCTCTCCCTCTCTCTCTCTCTCTGTGATGGTCTCTCCCTCTCTCTGGGTGTGATGGTCTCTCCCTCTCTCTGGGTGTAATGGTCTCTCCCTCTCTCTGGGTGTAATGGTCTCTCCCTCTCTCTGTGTGATGGTCTCTCCCTCTCTCTCTCTGTGTGATGGTCTCTCCCTCTCTCTGTGTGATGGTCTCTCCCTCTCTCTGGGTGTGATGGTCTCTCCCTCTCTCTGGGTGTAATGGTCTCTCCCTCTCTCTGGGTGTAATGGTCTCTCCCTCTCTCTCTCTGTGTGATGGTCTCTCCCTCTCTCTGGGTGTAATGGTCTCTCCCTCTCTCTCTCTCTCTGTGTGATGGTCTCTCCCTCTCTCTGTGTGATGGTCTCTCCCTCTCTCTGGGTGTAATGGTCTCTCCCTCTCTGGGTGTAATGGTCTCTC
>CM032894.1:1348637-1373637 GCA_019176425.1 Megalops atlanticus
TCCTGATATGATCTGGATCCACTGACACAGGGTACAGAGCATGACATGACCCCCGTTCATGTTGCGTATTGAATCTGCACTCAGTTGGCCTCTTGTGTCTGAAGGACAAAGGTTTTGGATAACCTCAATGTGCGAGAGTTACAGAAGAGAGTGAATTAAAAAGTTTTCCGAAAGAGAGGGAATCGCAGGAGTGATGAGCGGGTCAAAGCTGCATTTTTAGCCGTACCCATGGGGGTAGGGGGCGGGGCTGTCCGACTTGCATGGCTAATCCCGTCTAAGCAGAGCAACATGTTCCTCATTCATTAGCTCAGAAAAACCGAAAGTGAATGTGCGAATGTGTTTGTCACTTGAGTGAGACTGGTGTTGTGTCTGAATGGTGTAGATATAGAGTTACCGGAGCAGCCATCAGCTGAAGGGTGTGGAGGGTGAACAGTCCAGCGCACCACAATACAGTCTGTTCTGTTTCAGTTGGATTCTGTATCTATAGTAACATGAATTAAATTCTCTATCACATTACTGTTCCTCAGCTCCTTAGCAGAAGTGTGTCTGTCTGTCCGTCTGTCTGTACCTGAGCGATGTCCTCTCTCCCTCAGGGAAGAAAGAGGGCGATGATACGACAGCAGACCCGATCGACCTTCCAAAGAGAACCACACCTGCCAAAGGTAACGTTGCCGTGCCACCCTGGGTCGAGGTGGAGTTCTCTGTAACGCTGCAGTCTGTAAGCAGTTTGGAGTTTGGAGAGGAGCGTCTCTCTCACAGACTCCAGATCAGTGTTTGGGGAGGAATCTGGCCCTGGGGTTGTGTTTGCCTCTAACGCTCCCCCGCAGGGTACGAGCTGCTGTTCCAGCCGGAGGTAGTGCGCGTGTACACCTCCCTGCTGAAGGAGAGCAAGAACCCGGTGGTACTGGAGGCTGCGGCCGGAGCCGTGCAGAACCTGTGTGCCGGCTGCTGGACGGTGAGTGTCCCTCTCTGACCGCAACCCGGCTGCATCTGTAACCACAACGCTGCTGCAGCTATAACCACAGCTCTGCCGTCTCTCTGACCGCAGCGGTGCCGTCTCTCTGACCGCAGCGGTGCTGTCTCTCTCTGTGTATCTATACTGTACTGTATTAACCCTCTCAGTGCAGCGTTAATGCTGTAGGGTGCTATAGGGTGCAGTGTAGGTCAGTGTAACATGGACTGGTCTGAGGACAGTGTAACGCTCTGCCGTTCTCTCTCTCAGTACGGGAGGTATATCCGCACCATGGTTCGGCAGGAGAAGGGTCTGATCATGATGACGGAGCTGCTGTCTCACTCCAATGACCGCGTGGTGAGGGCCATGTCTGGAGCTCTGAGGAACCTGGCCATCGATGCCAGGAACAGGGACCTGCTGGGTGAGCCTGAGCATCTGAGAGTGTGTGTGTGTGTGTGCGTGTCTGTCTGTCTGTCTGTCTGTGTGTCCGTGTCTGTGTCCGTGTCTGTGTCCGTGTCTGTGTGTGTGTCTGTGTGTGTGTCTGTCTGTGTGTCTGTCTGTGTGTCTGTCTGTGTGTCTGTCTGTGTGTGTGTGTCCGTGTGTGTGTGTGTGTGTGTGTCTGTGTGTGTGTGTCTGTCTGTGTGTCTGTGTGTGTGTGTGTGTGTGTGTGTGTGTCTGTCTGTGTGTGTGTGTGTGTGTGTGTGTGTGTGTGTGTGTGTGTGTGTGTGTGTGTGTGTGTGTGTGTCTGTGTGTGTGTGTGTGTGTGTGTGTGTGTGTGTGTGTGTGTGTGTGTGTGTGTGTGTGTGTGTGTGTGTCTGTGTCTGTCTGCCTGTGTGTGTGTGTGTGTGTGTCTGTCTGTGTGTGTCTGTGTGTGTGTGTCCGTGTGTGTGTGTGTGTGTGTGGTAGCTGCTCTTTACAGTGGTCAGTAAGTGCCCCCCTCTCCCGCAGGGAAGCACACGGTTCCCAGCCTGGTGGGGAACCTGCCGGGGGCGGGGCAGCAGCAGCCGGTGCGGGCGCTGTCGGAGGGCACCGTGGTGTCTGTGCTCAGCACGCTGGCCGAGGTGCTGGGCTCCAGCGTGGAGGCGGCCAAGACGCTGCGCGCCTCCCAGGGCATCGAGAGGCTGGTGCTCATCAACAAGGACGGGTGAGTCTGCAGCACGCAGTGAGTGTGTGTATGTGTGCGTGTGCGTGTGCGTGTGCGTGTGAGTGTGTGTGTGCCTCTGACCGTGTCCCGTGTCGGTGTGCCCTGCAGGAACCGGTCGGAGCGGGAGGTGCGGGGGGCGGGGCAGGTGCTGCAGATCGTTTGGGGCTTTAAGGAGCTGCGCCGCACGCTGGAGAAGGACGGCTGGAAGAAGACAGACTTCATGGTGAACCTGAACCCCCCCGCGGCCCCCCGCAGTAACGGAGCCTACGAGGACAGCACCCTGCCGCTCATCGACCGAGGTCAGCCGCGCCCGCACCCGCCTGCTTTTCCTCCTATAGCCTTGCCCCCCCACCCCAGCCTCCCCTCTAAGCCAGCACTGCTCCCTCTGCTTGCTGTGTGATGGTCTGTGTGACTCAGTTAGCCTGCGTAACAATCTGTAACAGTGTCTGTCTCTCCCCCCTGTGTAGTAAGCCAGTGTAACTGCATGTAACAGTGTGTAAGGGTGTGTAACAGTGTCCGTCTCTCCCCCTGTGTAGGAGAGAAGAGTGACAGAGAGCCAGACATGATCCCGCTGAATGATATGGGACCTGGTGAGTCTGGCTGTCTGTGCCGAGGCCGAGGGCTTCTCCCAAAACGGAGCGAGAAGAAGCTTTGCGTCCTCTTCCCCCCTGTGTCTGCCCTCCCGCACAGCAGCAGACACTGTGTGCTGTCGGGCTAACGCAGTGATGTGTGTGTGATGTCACTATTGCACATGCACAGTATGAGCACATGAATGTGGTGGTGCCTGCTCACGAGTTGGCGTGTATATTAACATGTATGTCCCTGGAATACATGTCAGTGTGTCGTGGTGCCTGTGCTAATGGTTTAGCAGTAGCATATTAGCGTCAGTGTGAGCGTGTCAGTGTGAGTGCGCGGCTGATGCAGTCACTCCTTTTGCAGATGCCTACTCCACACTGGACCCGAGGGAGAGGAGGAACACCCTGGAGAACTCCCTCGACACGTCAGATCGAGACGCTGTACAGGTAGCCTCCACAGGTCCCACTATCACCCCCCCCCATCGAAGCTCCGCCCACCGCAGATATACTCTCACCGGATTGGTTTTGGCCTTCTGTTTGACATGCCTTGCGCTCTGGTTATTTAATGCACCCAGTGGCCAGTCCATGCAGACCTGGTTCCTTTGACACATTTGACACGTTTGGAAACCCTCGTGCAGTAAATTGGCACTTCTGTCATCGTGGGAATCACTGATTTGAAGCACAGCGTGATGAGATTCTCTCACCTGCACTTCCCTCTCGAAACACACACTCCATCCACAGGAGGGCCTGACTGCAAAACACTCTGTTCACTGTAGCTCCTGCCACACAAGCTGTCGTTTTGGTTGGTTGCATACATTCCACTATTGGTTTTAACAGGAGGCTCCAATCTGGTAAATCTATATCTGTCACCGCGTCTCTGTGCTCTGGGCTGAAAACTGTGCTCATTTGGAACCATGTGAGTGTGTGTGTGCGTGTGCCTGCGTGCGTGTGTTTTGCGGGGTGGGGGGAGGGAGATAAGCCTTTCAGTGTCGCCTCCTCCTGCCGCTAACTCACCTGTGCAGGTGCACTAACACCACGATGCTCTGTGTCTTTTCAGAAGGGATGGATTTCTGCATGAGGAGCTCACCTAACGTTCACACCCTTCTCTTTCTCTCACTTTCTTTCCTTCACTGACACCTTCCTCCTTCCTCACCTCTCTCTCCCCCCTGTGCCTGTGGCTCTCACACACACGCTGCTCCTCAACACTCTCTCCTCTCCTCCTCCTGCTGCACACTCTCCCCCCTCTCTCTCTTTCTCCCTCTCTCTCTCTCTCTCTCAGGGGGAGGTGTATGGAGACAGAGAGGGCTCGGAGCCTCTGGTTGACTCATACGACGGTTAGCCCTAACCCCCCTTCCCCCACTGCATGTCACCGCATGGTACGTCCCATCAGCACTGCCTGCATGCGCTGCTGAACCATCGCTCTGCGTCTGTGTCTCTCAGTGTCTGTGTGTGTCTCAGTGTCTCAGTGTGTGTGTCAGTGTCTTCACTGTGTCTCAGTGTCTGTGTGTATCAGTGTCTTCACTGTCTTCACTGTGTCTGTGTGTCTCAGTGTCTGTGTGTGTCAGTGTCTTCACTGTGTCTCAGTGTGTCTCAGTGTCTGTGTGTGTCAGTGTCTTCACTGTGTCTCAGTGTCTGTGTGTGTCAGTGTCTTTACTGTGTCTCAGTGTCTCAGTGTCTGTGTCCTCAGTGTGATCACTGTGTTCACTGTGTCTGTGTCTCTCGATGTCTTAACTATGTGTTCACTACATCTCACTTCTTTTGCTAGTCAGAGTGTCTGTGTACACTGTGGTCTGTGCTGTGTGTGTCTGTCTGTGTATGCTGTGGTCTGTGTGTGTCTGTCTGTGTATGCTGTGGTCTGTGCTGTGTGTCTGTCTGTGTATGCTGTGGTCTGTGCATACTGTGGTCTGTGCTGTGTTAATGTGTTCAGTCTGGCTGGGCAGTGTGTACACGCTGTCCTGTCAGGCTGTTGTCGGTACAGCAGTGGTGTGCCTGGCTGCCTGCTTTCTGTACTGCCAGTCTTACATCAGTAAGTGAAGTATCTCACCCCCCAGTGACTGAACCCTAACCACCGCACCCCTGTACTAACGGCACGTGCCCCCCCCGTCTCTCAGGGTCACTGTGTCAGTGTGTGATGGACGCTGTTGGACGCAGCTGTTTTAACCCTTCCCTTCCCACTGCGTTCACAGAAAAACTGATCATCTGCCTGGCCCAGAGAGCGCAGCCAATCCACACCCTCTGCCCCTGCTGAGAGCCGCCCACACCGCAGGAGAGACTCAAACTCCCCCACGGCTCACCTGCGCTCCTCCTCCTCTTCCTCCTCCTCCTCTTCCTCGCACACTCTGAAAGGGAGAGGATGTTCACACTCACCATCTTCATGGTAACACTGGTTACGGTCGTCACCAGCCCACGCTTCCCTGTGCGGTTCGGATTCCCTGTGCGGTTCTGAACCCGTGTCCACCTGTGGAGGTCGGTTCCGCTGAGCGAGGGAAGGTTCAGTTCTGCTCTGACGGGCGGCTGGGCACTCCGACCCGAGCGAGCTGCTTACAGACCATCCACACAGCTCTGTCTCTCCCCCAGCTGTTCTCCCCTAAGCACTCACTTTGCGACAATCATAATTACTGTCATGATTATTCCTGATACTCTAACGGGGACATATCCTGCTGCTGCTGTTAGCATCATAGTTGCTGTTATTGTTATTAATTCTGAATTGGGTTCAGCTACAATGAAATACTTACAGCTCGCTGGAAATTCTTTTGGCGTAATTCCTGAGTGTGAACATATATATATAATCATAGTCCCCATGGTATGTAAATGGAAAGCTTTGGAGGTAGAGAGGTGTTTATACAGTGGTTTACACCCACAGTATAATGTTGATTATCAGTTCTTTTTACATTCCCTCTTTATTTCTCCTCCTCTACCTTCTCCCTCCTTCTAGTGTGCCTAATTTCCCGTCTTCCCCTCTCCCTCTCGCTCCTCTAAAAACGGACCTTCTCAGTCAGAGGTTCATCAGCGGGCCCACGAACCTCTAAAGTTCTCACACTTAAAACACAAAGGAGAAGCGTCTGTGCTGTCGTGATGAGGTCAGAACCCGCGCAGCCCCTCGTGGTCTCAGGTTTAGTGGACAGGTCTGTACAGTAACACGGGGGTCTCGCAGTGTAGCCGGAGCTCGGGGTATTAGGGAAATCTCGGGGTTTGATGGTGTTCTGGTTTAGAATGTACAGATCAGATTAATAGCGTAATAATCATATGTTAATGTATGTATATAAAGTGAAAGCACCCTGTTAGAGCCGAGTGCTGTTAATATGGTTCTGAAAGGGGGAGTAGGGGTGTGCTGGGCTTATTGATGAATACAGATGCAGATTATTAATTGGGTCGGCCTTTTGTTCGGGTCCAAGGCTTCTGAGTGACCCGTTAGAGACACTCTGCTCTCTGTGCTGTCCTCCTGGGTCGGGCCAAGATCTGGCCATAGAGCTTTGGGTTCAGTAATGCAGGACCAGAACTGTGAAGCACACAGAGTGAGATGTCATGGTCACTACTGAGACTGAACCTTTGGGGGACAGCACCGGGAGAAGGGTTCATATTGGGGTCAAAGGTCAAAACGATAAGCCCAGGAGCATGCCGTAGCCACACGCGTTTGTGTTTTATATTATTTAGGGACCATTTGCAGAAGACACCCCCTTCCTCTTTTAAATTCTACCAGAGAGAACAGCTGAATCGAGTTGGATTGATTAGTGAATTCGTGAGTTTGACTCGAGGCAGGAGGGGTGTCTGAAATGAGTGTGCACAGTGCCACCGGAGGGGGTGTGGCACTCAGCGTTCGGCCTGCAGGGGTCAGAGTGCACGCTGGGGGGGATTGCTGACAGGACACTACGCTGCGGCTGCGGGGTGGGGCCTTTCCAGGGCATTGGGGTACTGAGGCCGGGGCTGGACGGAGGGGTGCGGGTATGATGGGTGCCTTTCTCACTGCTTTAAATTTTGGGAGAAATTCTGTGTCAGGAGTGATTGGGACTATACACCAATTTTTTTGTTGATAAAAAAGCACATTTAACTTTATATAAGAAATATGTTTTTAATTTGTTTCATTTGGGTTTTATGTATTTTTTCCTGTATTGTCTTAAGATTTGGGGATAATTTTTCCGAGGTTGTGGCTGACAGATGCTTATGCAATCAGTTTTATTTTTAAACTCTAAACATTTACTGCTAATTTCCATTAATTAAAGGCAAAGCCTCCAGTCTCATTGTTTCTCATCTCACTGATTGTTCCAACACTAACTGATAGTTATAAATCATAAACATCTTTGCCTTCATAAGTTGCAAATTTCTTTCAATGAAGTATGTAACTAGCAATACTGTTTTTTAATAAAAAAAGTAATTTTTTTTCAGACGGGATGTGCTGCTGTGGTTTGTGTTGGTGTGTGTGTCTCTTCGTACATATACATCTGACAGAGCTGTGTGCCACTTTGTTGAAGACTGTCTGTGTACATGTGCGTGTGTGTGTGTGTGTGAGAGAGAGAGTGAGAGACAGACAGTTGACCCTCAGATGTGAATGGTAGGACCCTTACAGTGTTACCCATGTCTCCCTGGCTCCTCTGTGGATAATCTCAAGGACCGAAACTCTGATACAAAAACCTATATCTCCTCAGCAGAGAGGTGGAAGGACAGTGTCTTTATTGCTGGTTAACACTCATCCAGCCACACAGGACAGGAGAGACATATAAACACACATGCGGAAGTTTAGATGAAGTGCCAATTGTCATTCATTTGGGTTTTCCCCTGCTTCATGGCCAAAATTACACTTTCATCCATAAGGGGGCGCAATACCTTAGATCAAATGCAATCAAACAGCAATATTTGAATGGGATGTTAAATATCAAAACAAGCAATTGCAGTGTTTTTCAAAAAGGCTGTGTCTCAGGTAGCATTTTGCTGAATTTCCCTAAACACTTCTTCCCTAAACACAGCTCCATAGTGGCAGCTGCAATTGAATACAGAAAACATTAAAATACCACAGCTGTGGAACCCTTTTTTTCTTTAGGATGAATGTCCTGATTACACTTTACCTGCCTCTGTGCTAGCTCTGGCTAATGCAGGGAGAGGGAGGTGTTTACCTTACTGCCACGCCCGTTCCTGTGAGTCTCACATGCAGAGGGTCTGATGTGTCCTTCCCACGGCACGTGGAGAAATGGCAGGTCAACGGAGGTGATAAAATAAACTTGATGCCCATGTTTGACATGTATAAGCACAGCATCTTGGATTTTCACCAGACGGTGGAATTTATTCTTTTTCTCCTCGCTCTGTCTCAGATTGCTCTGTCCTCAGGTAGGCCTCTGGCCTGCTTCTGTGGCTTTTACCTACATAAAACATTACTGTCGATTTAAATTCATCACTTTCAATTACCCTTTCAATTTCGTTGTTAAAAAAGTTTGAAATACCTGAATGCAATAAGTTTGTAGCTCATATCACTGTTGCCGCTGGTTTATCACTGCACGGAAAGCAGAAGAGCGATCGCCAGGATTTGCAGTGAAACCTGGAGGCTTGCTTGGTCGCCGTGAGGAAGGATGCGACCAAAGCAGCTGTGGATCAGCGTGGGGGACCTCAGGGATGCAGCTTCCGCCTGAAAGCGCAGGAAAAATGGGGGCTGTTTCCCGATATTGGGACGTGGCTGCACCGTCAAAGCCGCGTCGCAGCAACACATGGAAACGACCAGGCTGTCAGCGAGCTCGGGGAAAACATTAAGAGTTACAACTTGCGAAGAGAGTCATTTTTCTGTTTCATGTTAGCTATCTAACGCTTCAGCCTCACTTAAAAACAACTCCTTGCAGAGAACCGAAGCCTTGCCCTACAGCTCAAGGTAAGTTTTCACTCACTCAAACAGCAAACGTTAGTGAGCTAGTAAAAAAAGGAATTCCCTATCAGCAAGCTAGCGCGCTGTAACGTTACATAGTTCACTAACCGTTTGTAACAGTTTGTCTCTTTGTAGCGAGCTGCTGTTAAATTGTCTTTGATTAATGCAATGAAGACTGTAATTTGAATTCCCCGGGCAGTTAGATGGCTGGCGCGTTGCATGTTGCAGGTGTTTTCAGGTGGGAGAGGGTAACAGTTATGGCTAACGTTACCGAGGTCATGCAAACACAGTGTGACAAAGGGGT
Source organism: Megalops atlanticus (assembly GCA_019176425.1). NCBI lineage: Eukaryota > Metazoa > Chordata > Actinopteri > Elopiformes > Megalopidae > Megalops > Megalops atlanticus. The sequence goes on from CM032894.1 coordinate 1,357,458, forward strand.
TTATTGACGAAGGTAATTCTGTCTGTGTTCTGATGTTAGTGTTTGTTGGATCATCTTTGTTAGTGTTTCGATACGACCTCGTCCTTGTTTGACATTTGAAACCTGTGCGTAGCCTTCAAGTTCAGTGGTAATTTGGTGTGTAGTTGAGTAGGCCAACTGCTTCGTACAATGCGGCTGCCAACTTTTTACATTTAGTAAGGATAGTGCTGAGCGATTGATAGAAATTTCGTGCCCTTTCCATTGTGCTGTTCAGTTCGTTAAGTATTCATTTAGCCACCGTCACCCGCTCCACTCAATGCGCCATCGCACTACAACTACCAGCATGCACTGCGTCAAAGCGCAGCCGCGCCCTCTCTGACACATATGCAGAGAAAAAATTGAGTGAGTTTGTAAGTAGTGTTTTAAAGACATAATTTCGGCAGATGATTCTCCAAAGTCTGAACTAATGGTGACATGGACTTAATTATTAATTAAAATCGAATTGCTCAATACAAATGTCAAAAAATAATGAAATTGGGTAAAATATTTAAAGGCACAGTCTGGGATGTGTTTTGTTTCAGTGATGAGGATTGAGACCTCCGTTTCAGCCAGTGCAGAACAGTTTTGATTAGCATATTATGAACAGGAAGAAGCAGAGTCAGACTGATTTATCCTGTGAGACCAAATTGAATTAAACGAGGAGATGCTGGGCCCTGGTTCTACTCCCTCTAAGCGTACTTCCCGTCCCCGTCCCCCGCCTGTGCCCCCGTCCCCCCAGACCCCGCCTGTGCCCCGGCAGTGAGGATGCAGCGATGGCGGCAGCGCGGGTTCGAGCAGAGACTGCTCAGGGAGCTGCAGAGACAGCAGGCCCGCAGCCTGTTCTGCGACACCCTGCTGCAGACCGAGGGTGAGTGAGCAGGGCTGCCTCTGTCCTGCACATCTCAAACGCAGCTGATCAGTGTTACCCGCAACGGCATGGATTACTCCTCCCCCCTCTCCATCTGCCCCTCTCTCACCCTCTTCCCTCCCTCTCTCCTTCCCTCTCACCTTTGCCCCCCCCCGTTCCTCTGTCTCTCAGGTGTATCAGTGCCAGCCCATGGCTGCCTCCTTGCGGCCCTCAGCCCCCGGCTCTCCCAGGTGCTGACCGCCTCGCCAGCACCCCCTGCTGGGCAGAGCCGGGTACTCCAGCTGCAGGCCGTGGGAGGCCAGGCCCTGCTGAAGCTGGTGGGCTTTGTGTACTCCGGGGAGCTGCTGGCAGAGAGCGGGGGGCAGAGGGACGAGCTGATCGCAGCCGCTGAGACACTGGGCATCGAGGGCATGGAGGAGGCGTCAGGGCAGGGGGACAGGAGGGGAGAGGGGCAGGGAGGTGACACATTTGGATACATTAGTCAGTCAGAGAGGAGAGAAGAGGAAGTGGAGGAAGTGCTCAGTCGTGTAGGGGGACATGCGAGGGAAGGGAGATGTGTGGAGCAGCTGGAGAGCAGAGTGAGGCGGGCAGCGCCGGTGTGTGAGACGGTGAGAGACGCGGGGACACAGACGTGCTCTGCGGAGGAGAGAGAGACAGAGACGCGCACACAGAGCAGGCCAGTGAATGCACTTCCTCTCGGCACGGCAGGATGCAAGCGCTGGCATTCGCTGTGCGCCTCCTCTTCCCGACCTGAAAGGGGCAGAGCCCGTGGGGGGCGGGGAGGAAGGCGTGGGGGCAGCCGGAGAGCCCTGCGAGTGAGGCGGAGAGAGAGACACATCTCCGTCAAGATCAGGCTGAGGAGACAGGCCACGGGAGAGCTCTGGGAGATTGTGAGCGTCCGGGAGGAGGGCGTGGCCACCACCCCCAGGAGCGCAGCCTGGGGGAGGGGCGGCAGGCGCCGGCAGAGCCACTCTGTCCTCAGCAGAACTCCACTGAATAAGGTGGGTGGGTGCTGGGTGCAGAATTCGGTCTGTGCTGTGGAATTTGCTTATTTATCAGTGCAAAGTGCTGAATGAATGTGGAGTTGTAGAAGGTGCTTTGACACGTGGCATTCACCCTTGTTTTGATGGAGCAGAGCAAGATTGCATCTCTCTGGTTTATTCATACTGTATAGCAAGTACTGTTTACATTTGTGTCTATAGGCACATTCAGTGTAAGTCTGCTGAGAGATTGAAATCCATTTCAAGTTCCTTTGGGAAGGAAGTATTTGAAAATGTGAATGTGTTTAGACGTGGAAACAAAGGAATCTAAGATGAATACATCTAAAATGCAGCTGGATGAGGTGATGTGAGGGTGAATTAGGAATACCATCCGGGGAGGTTCTGAGCGGCTCAGTGGGCACAGAGCTGGTGTTGAGAGCAGGCTTTTTCCGTGGGGGGTCGGCCAAGGCTTCCTCATATCGCTGCTCCCAGGCATGATCAGAGGTGCAGTTTCCTCAGATGATGTCACTTGAGTGACATCCAGTGAGCATCCACTTCCCTGTCATGCACCATGTGACCTGTAGTGAGAAAAATAGCCATTGGCTGCATGCGAGTGCATCAGGGGATTGCATTTGTCTCCGCTTCAGCATAACACAGGAATACCATCAGCAATACCACTACTCTTCTAATGCTACATGATGATATGTGGTGCAGTTGTCATTTTTGTCCTTTTAAATAATGTGGGACTGAAATGTACTGTTAATTGTGACAGTGTTTTCCCTGTCTCTTCCAGAACAGCTTGGCTTCTGGGAGGAGACAGAGAGGTCGACCCGGTGTTCACCCAGTGCCCTTCCCCTCCCTCCCCCGTCACATCTTCAAAGCCCTGACCCGCAAACCTCCCTCTGGCCTAACCTCTCTCTCCGGCCAAACCTCTCCCTCCGGCCTAACCTCTCCCTCCTCCGCTCCGTTCTCCAGCTCCACCCCTCAGCGGCCCTCCCCCACCCTGACTCCACCTCCTCCCCGCCTGCCGTGCCCTCCCCCTCCCACCCCCAGCTCCCTGCACCCCCCTCCGCTCCTGCCAGCCCCGCCCTCCCCTGAGGCCCCCGACGAGCAGCTCGAAAAGCTCCTGGAGGACGTCATGAGGGGCCTCGACATCCTACCCCCAATCACTATGGAGACAAACGGTAGCCATGGAGACTGTCACCGCCACGACTGCCCTGCCTGTCAGCACTGCCATGCTAGGTCCTCTCCGTCATGGGACCGAGCTACCTCAGAGTCCGCCCTGGGAAATTTTGGGATGGACGCGGCTGGCCCGGCTGCTGGCCTCCGCCTTGAGAGGGGCGTGTCACAGAGGCTGAGTCCCGAGGGTGCTGCTGCCATGGTGACCGGCGGTGGTGCCTCCGCACTGACGGGGGCAGGTGAGAAGTGGATTTTTTGTATACTGTAATAAGGTATACCACAGAGATTCATGTTAAAGGACATTCTCATTTTTGCCTTACTTGAACCCTGGTCTCTTAACAGTGAGCGTGGATTTTGAGCCCTGATATTATGTGCGGAGTTACTGATCCAGCTTGCTGCACCTCACATTCTGACCAAGACTGCTTAGGGTGTTCAGTCCAAGTGAAGCTTCTGTACAACTGCAGTGTACCGTGAGCACATGGACTGCAAGAAAGTCTTAGTGTTTTACATGTATTACATGGCAGGAGTTGATGAATTGAAAGAAAAATGCGGTGTAACATACAAAAAAGTGCCTGTACCTGGAATTAAGGACAATGTGGTGTGTCATTGTTAGGTCATATTGTACCGTATCACACAGGTCACTGCACCACACTGCTGCTGTACCACACTTCCGTACCCTTTCCCCTGTTCCCACCCACCCTCTCATACCTTTATCCCAGCCCCGCCTCCAGCTACGCCTCTCCCAAACACCGCGCCATACCCCGCCGCCCTATGCCAGAGGACCCACTGAAACAGCCCGGCGGAGCGGGACAGGGCATTCCATGACTAGATCTTTCTCTTCCGCAGGGTTCCAGCCCAGCAGACCTCAGGACCAGAGAAGCTGCAGTTCTGATCCAGTCCGGCTCTCTGACAGCATCCATTGCACTGTCCCGCCCACTGACGGTCTCACTGATTGCAGGGATGCAGTTTTGGATGAATCTTGGTGTGTTTATTCTGAAGACAGTGCAAATCCCAGACTGCCTGAGCAAACCCTGGGTGAACTTCACATCATGGACCACTTCCTTTTGTTTGAAAATCACTCTGCTCTACAGCGTGTGGTACAGACAGACCAACCCTGGGAGAGTTCTGCACCGGGAGATGCAGTGACACCCAGAGACAGAGACCCCAGTGCACCTGGAGAGAGTAGGGATGCAGCAGGTATGAATGAGACCGAAGCCGACTCAGGGAAGGTAACTGTACCTGAGGGAGATTTCCAAACCAGACCCTGTGTAAACGGGTCTGCAAGTAACAACAGTAACAATCCAGTCATCACCGCCCAGAGTAGTGGCACTGTTTCACATAACTGTTCTGTTCTTGGGCCTAAACTGGAGAACACAAGGGCAGGTTGTGTCTGCAGTACAACAGAACAACAGAAAACAGCACCTTCTGCTGCTTATCTTTCGAGAGGACTACATCTCCCAAAATTCCTTTCATCCCTCAACCCAAAGGAAGGGCCCCAGTCCCCTGCAGCGGGCATGTGTAATTGGGAAGAGTTGCGTCTTCCAGAATTTCTCTCTCCCCTCTGGACCGAGGGACAGTTACCAGAAAACTGCACTTATGAGTCATCCGTTGTGCAGCCAGAGTCTTGGTCAGCTTTTACTGCACAGAACAGGCATCTGCCTTTATCACAGCTCCCACCATGGCTTTCTCCGTTTCCCAGAAGACTACAGTTCCCATTAAGCACCATGATTGACTCAAAGCAACCCAGAGCATCTCCGGCTGGCTCCATTCACAACAGACTACAAGACCCATCATGCCCCTGTCCACTTAGGAGACACCCATCACAAAATAGCAGCCCAGAGGGCGTGCCGAGGCTGGCCAAGGCAGGTGGAGCACCGAGAGAGAGCCCAGAGGGTACAGAGGAGGAGAAGGAAACGGATGGAGGAAGGAAGATTGTGACCAGGAGGTGGGCTAAGGAAGAAAGGAAGACATCCAAGGAAGAGAGTGGAGGGTGTGCGCGTGCAAAACGGAATGAGGCAAAGGAGGAGAGGAGACGGGCTACGAAACACGGAGGGCTTAAAGACGCAAAAGCCTGGCAACCTGACGTAAAGAAAGCAAAGTGGGGGGCAGGGGGAGAAGGCACAGGGGCCCCACAGAGGGCCAGGGGACACAGGCCAGGTGTGAAACTGAGTGCCAAAAGACGAGTGAGAATGAGCCGCTGCACGGGCAGACTGTTTAAAGGCACCTTGGTGAACAGCGATAAGAGACGTGTGAAAACTGGCACCAGAGCAGACAGATTGGAGAACGGCAACATGTGCCCAAAGAAGGCTGCTGGTTGCACAGATAAACGAAATGAACCTCCTGGATGTACAGAGAGTGTCTGTGCTGAGAGAGCCCCTGCAGTCAGGCTGATACAGGGAGGTGAAAATCTCAGGGAGACCAGGACCTCCATGGAAAGGATTCTGAAGGTTGGAGCTAATGACAGACTATCTGCATCTGCACTGGATGAAGGAGGAGTGAAAGGTGTCATGATGTTAAGAGAGGGGCCCCCAAAACAAGGTCCAGGCAGACCCCCTAAAAAAAGGCATAGACCCACGGTGAAGGCCCTGAGTAAGTGTAAAGAGGAGGAGTCTGAAGAGGCATCTCTCGTGGCCCTGGCTGGCTCTGGGGGTCAGGAAGGGGACACCTTCAATGGAGGCATGATGGGAAACCATGAGCATGAGAGCCCTGGAGGACTCCAACAACAGCAATTTCAACCAACACGGAAGAGGAAGAGGGAGGGCCTTCAGGAGGAAGGAGGAGTGGTGCATGCTGGGAAAGAGAGAGAGGAGATCTGGTCCAATCAACAAGCCAACCCCTTCCATGGTGCTGAAACCAGGAGCTCCACGGTCCATGAGACGGTCCCATCCAGCGACTGGGATTGGACCATGAGAAGCAGGATGGAGGCAGGGAGAGCTCAGTCAGACACACTCAGAACCAGAACTAGAACCAGTGGCAGTTCGTTGACCTTCTCCTCGGCATTTGAAAAGCTGCAAGAACTACTGGAGCCCAACCAGGACAGAGACAGAGAGAGTAGTAGGGATATACAGGAAGAAGGAGAGGCGGGTGCAGAAAGAGGAGTGGAGGCGGAGACAGTCTGGAAGGAGAATAGAGGGATGAGAGGTGAAGGAGAAGGGATGGGAAATATTGAAGATGGTGAGAGAGTGATGGCTGAGGTGATCAGTGCTCTGGAGAGGGAGAAAGGAGGGAGAGCTATGGATGGATGTCAAGAAAATCCAGTGCCATTACAAAGAAATGCTGATCAAGGCATAGACCAAGAAACTAAGGAGGATGGACATAAAGCCACAGACAGCATGAAGGAGAATAACAAGGGGAAAGTAAGACTGAAGGCAGATGAGCAGATAACTATTCAAGAAGGAGACAACAGAGAGTGTGAAGGTGAAGAAACCGTCCGATTAAGAGAAAGAGTCAGTGATGAGATCATAGACCCAGATGCAATGAAGCCTGAACAAGAAAAGACGGAATTCTTGGGACAAATTCAACCGGAAAAAGAAGAGACTCTGATGGAGGGGAAAGAGAAAGAGAAGCGAGAGCCTGACATAGGCACAGTGAGAAAGGGGAGATTGACCATGAGCCCAACAGTGATTTGGAAGCTGTGAAAAATGAAGGAATAAATGTAATGGAGGTGGATGAACTGAGAGAGAGCGGCTGCATGGTGGAAGACAAAGTTGCAGGACACGCCCTGAGAGAGATTAACAGAGGAGAGAAGACTGAGTGCAGAGAAGCTGCCAGTCAGCAGATTATAGACAAAGAAGCCATGGAGATTGAACCTGAAGAAATACGTTCTGCGGTAGAGATGGTGCGGGTGACTGAGAAAGAACAGGCGGAGGAAGTGAGAAAGACTGGAGTCTTGAAAGGAGATTTAGGCGCAGTTGAGAGTCAGCATGAGAAGATTGATGTTGTTGGAGAGGTGGAACTGGCAGAAGAGGAGGCCGGGAAAGGACAGCAGGAGATAGATGAAGTGGAAGAGAGGAAGACTGAGGAGATGGCAGGAGGAAGGGAGGGAGAGGATGAGAACAGACAGGAGCCCTGGCAGCATTGTGAGGATGCACCCGAACCCAAAGACGTTCAGGAGCACAAGTCATTGTGTGCAGGTAACCTTGCCATTCGATCAGCTGATTAAAACTAGTTTGTGCATTTCAGTACATTAGAAACTTGTCATAAGTGATGAGCCTTGTTTGTTCTTTCATTGGTATTTGGTTGGTATTTGTGGTTTTTATTTTATTCTTCTGTAATTTTGATTGGTTATTATGTTATCAGAAGGAAAGGAAAGTAAGTGCTGAATGATTTGTGTTATCTGTGTGTAGTATGTAGTATGTGCAGTTTTATAATGTGGTGGGTATACAGTGTAATGGAACTCTTCACAGGTGTTTGCAGATCTGGCAAGATGACTGAAGCAGAGACAGAGAGAAGGAGAAATGTAGAAGACCAGCTGACATTAAGCCATCCCCCTGAAAGCGTTTGTCAGCCACACTCCCATCACATGATCTCACAGGAAGTGGAACCTCCCACCCGACCACAGCATGGGGTCACAGAGGGGTCACCAGGAAGCTGGGAGCAGGAGGAGGAGGATGGGGAGGTGGATGTGTTGGGGTGCTCCAGCCCTTCACTCCTTGATCATACCCTGCTGCTGGGGAACCTGGGGGCGGGACTGAGTGACAGAGAGCAGTCTGAGCAGGAAGAGGAGGAAGAAGAGATCGATGTGATTGGAGGAGAAATAGATTAGGCCCTTCTCACCGTCCACTCTTGCCTCCCCCTTTCCAGCCACCAGTTGAATTTGGTAAGCTTTCTCCAGCATTTACATTAGTACCAGTTTTTATTTTTCTGTCTAAAAGGCATCCATTTTTTCCATCATTCTCGCAGTCTGATACTTCATGTGCTGCCACATTTGAAATCACTACAGAGCGACTCGCACTGCAGAGCCTCATAGCTCTGGTCATAGGCTGGAAATGACATCTGTTCAATCTTAGACAAACTCATCCCCCCAGATAGAGCTGTAAGGATGAGACTGATGAGCAGCTGAGGTGCAGTGAGCTGGACTGGCTCTCACTGTGATGTGACTGTTACTGTTCCCAGCCCTCAGCACGAGACACGGCTGTGACAGGAAGTGACATCATCCCCCCGAGCCGGTGCGGAGGCGGAGCTGCTGGCAGGGGAGGGGCTGGAAGCCGACGGAATGAGTGGGGTACCCGGGAACCCCGTGAGGGAGGGGTGCATCGGGCGGTGACTGGTGGAGGGAAACACCTGAAACGAGAGAGGGGGGGAGGGCTGGAGTTGGTGGTGGTTTTGAGGAGGGGGCAGGGGCGGGGGAGAGAGGGTTGGGCTCACTGACCCCTGACCAATGATCAGGAAATCCTCCCCTCCAGCTCACCCACACTCACTCTCTCACGCAGTCATTTACATTCACCCTCATCACTCACTCACACAGTCACTTACTCATACTGATCACATCACTCACACACATCATACATTCATTCACTGACATTCACTCTCTCATCACTCGTTCACTCACTCACAGTCACTTACAATCACGTCACTCATTACTCACTCACTCCCCCCGTCCCCGTCTCTCTCCCCCTCTCTCTCTCTCTGTCTCTCTCTCTCTCTGTCTGCACAGATACAGTGAGGAAGGATGGTGACCTTCAGCTTTGTCTCTAAAAGAACCGTTGAGTTGATTTTGGCTGATTTTGTTATTTTTTGAGTTGTTAATATTTGTCTTGGTATATCAAGTTATTGTCCCTGAAAGACAATGCATGTAATGTTACATATGTTTGAAATTTTGACTTTTTTTTGTTTGTCAACTTGAATAAAGCCTGTTACAAATGACTGCCAGGGTGGATGTGTCTGAAAAAGGAGGACTTTCTTTAACCATCAGCAGCGGCTCAGCTCACACGGGCAGCTGTTTGTTCATTTCAATGCTTCTTTCTTTTCTCTGTTCTTGTGGAGAGGGGTCTGGGTTTTTCCATTCTTTTATGTAGCAGACCAGCACGTCACTAAGCAACCAGGTGTCTGTCACCTGTTACAGAGGCTGGTCTGACACGATTGGTTGAGATGGTTCATAGAGTGCTTTCAGTGATTTCTGGGATGCCCTTTGTTTGCTCCCTAATTAATCAACCGTTGATTTTCCCCTTGGACGGGGTTTTTTCCTGGCTGATTCTGATAGTACCATGAGCATGTATCAGCTCTATTTAGCACCCTCATGTGGTTGGAGTTGGTAATGAACATAAGTGGTACAAGTTTTATTAGTGTGTTTGCTCATACAGGTTGTATTGTACCTGTGTGTTTACATTGAATGGAATTAACTCTCAGGTTTTCACACGTCATAAATGGACAAAGTAGGCCAGAGTTGTGCACTGAAACACAGTGTCATACACGGCCATGCAGCTCATTTCAGATGCACTGAAAGGTATTGTGGGTAAGAGTGGAAAGGAGCTGTTTCACGAAAAAGAAATCGAAACACACAACGTCTTTGTTTCACCCTTATTTTTCCCAAATTTAATGTTGCAGAAACACTTTTAACAGATCTCTCTGTGAGGTAGCAGTGAGTTCACCAGCTAACCAGCCCCAAGACATTCTCTGTGTTTTTCACAAGTCTGGAATTATTAAAATGATTTCATCAGAGAATTTAAAACTAATTAAAGTTTTTAATCAGTAAATCCGGAAGTTAAAATGAATCACCTGAAAAGAAAAAGAAGAGACACAGAACTCTGAAATGTGGAGTAGCTAGCTGCTTTTAAAGAGAGAGAGAGGAGCGTCTGTCACTGAGGGCAACGCACCGCTGCAGCGGTCAGAGGCTGAGCGAGGGGAAGCTGATTGGCTGCTGCAGCGGTCAGAGGCTGAGCGAGGGGAAGCTGATTGGCTGCTGCGGCAGTCAGAGGCTGAGCGAGGGGAAGCTGATTGGCTGCTGATGCTGATGGAGGAGGAGGCAGGCAGCCCTGCTTCAGGAGGTGAACCGGCTGCCTCTGATTGGTGTGGTTGCACTCACAGCCCTCACTTTCAGCCAATGAAATTCTCCGTGCTGCACAGACCGGAGCAGGGTTAGAAAGCTGATCAGCAGACCTGGCTCTCAGTGTCTAGCAGCAGCTAATGGGAGCGGATTTTGGGGGGTGGTTCATTATAGGGAAGTCAGTGGGGTTACAGTATATCCTGGCTGGTGTATTCGGGGAAAAGTGTTTATGTCAGGTTAGGTTTTGTAAGAGCGCAGAATAGATAGAATATTAACCCCATTGCTGTTCTGCAGTGTGGCCACTAGATGCCCCCACAGCGCAACTTTGTGAACCAGGCAGCCGGCCTGCCTGAGGTTCCACCAGCGGCAGGGCACAGGGGCGGCGATCGTGCACAGTGAGGGGCTGTTTGTGCACAGTGAGGGGCTGTTTGTGCACAGGTAAGAGCACAGGTGCTGTGAGGTGTGGCAGGAGCAGGAAAGGAGTGATGTTATTAACCCATAACATCCTGGACTGAAGTTATGATACACTCTCACTGTAGATGATACTGTCCTTTTGGGTAAGATTGTTATGATGCCAGGAGAAGAGGATTTAGTATTAGAAAAGCAGGATTCCACCACACACACCCATGCATGTAACACACGCATGCAGATACACGCACAGTCATGCTAATAACAGCACAGACGCAGGTCTCTCTGAAGTCAGCATGAATTTATTAGTCAAAGGTTCCCGTCCCCCTCCCACACGCGCGAGTCCTCGCAGTGCTGACGGTGGCCCCGGGCAGCGGGCAGACGCGGGGGTGCAGGTGGCGACACCCTCTCACCCCACGGGCTCCCGGGCATCGGGCCAATCACGGCACGGCGTGGGATCGCGGGTGCGCCTGTCGGTCAGTCTGTCGTGTGAAGCGTCGTCCGTCTCGCTGTGCGCTGTGAGCGCGTCTGTGTGTGCGTGCGTGCGTGTGTGTGTGTGTGTGTGTGTGTGTGTGTGTGTGCATGTGCAGTCAGTGGCAGTCAGCCGGTCCTCTCTCTCTTAGTGCTGGATCCTGCGGATGGACTGGATTTGGGGGGTTTGGCAGTGAGAACCCCAGTTCCTCCAGTGCTGGTAGTCTCCACTGTGCCTCTCACACTCCATGATGTACTGGTAGCCCCTGTATCCTGGGTACTGGTAACACACCCAGCTGCGGAGGAGAGAGAGGAGGCGAGAGGGAGAGAGGGAGGGGAGAGGTGGAAAAGGGGGAGAGGGGTAGTGAGGAGGAAGAGACGGAAGCAGAGGCAGGGAGGGGTGGAGAGAGGAGGAGAGTGAGAGTGGGAGAGAGAGAGACATGAGAGGTGTTACGAGAGGGAAATGGAGGGAGAGGGGAGGGAGGGGGAGAAGAGAAAATTACACCCTACACCTACACTGCTTAAAATGGACTACCAAATGAGGTTTTTAAAGCAGGTTTTAGGTCACAATTATGTATTGTATACAGTAGCAGTATTATAGTTACATTTATAACAAGGATGGCCTATATACAGTGTCTGTACTATAGTGTTAATGTTCTGTATACAGTAACTGTTCTATAGTGTTGATGCTGTGTTATGGTGTTGATGATCTGTATAACAATAGCCATCTTACGGTGATGAAGCTCTGTGTTACAGTGATGATGCTGTGTTACAGTGTTGATGCTGTGTTACAGTGATGATGCTGTGTTACGGTGTTGATGCTGTGTGTTACGGTGTTGATGCTGTGTTACAGTGTTGATGCTGTGTTACGGTGTTGATGCTGTGTTACGGTGTTGATGCTGCATGCAGGGGCAGTATTGCAGTAAGGCTGCAGCGGTCCGGTCGCATTACTCACGCGCCGCTCTGCACGTGCATGGAGCCCACTTCGTTGTTGCACCAGCCCATGGCCTGCAGGGAGGGGTAGTCATCGCACAGCTCCGCACAGCGGCCCATGAAGTTCTCCTTCTCATAGATCATCATGCGACTGCTGGGGTGGGACTGCGGGAGCAGAGAGAGGCTACCCGTCACTCACGCACACACACACACACACACACACACACACACACACACACACACAGCACACACACACACACACACACACACACACACACACACACAGCCATACACACGCGTACACCCACACACACACACACACACACACACACACACACACACACACACACACACACACACACACACACACGTACACACACACACACACACACACACACAGCCATACACACGCGTACACACACACACCCACACACACACACACAGCCATACACACGCGTACACACACACACACACACACAGCCATACACACACGTACACACACACACACCCACACACAGTCACTCACCGCACAGTAGATGGGGCGGAAGGACATCATCCTCTCCACATGGTAGGACAGGTTTCCACAGAAGGCATCCCAGTGGGGGTACTCTCCCCTCTCCAGCACAAACTGCTGCCCCTGGAAGTCATGGTGCTCAAAGCCCACCCAGCTAGAGAGAGAGAGAGAGAGAGAGAGAGAGAGAGAGAGTGAGTAAGTCCTAATGCTCAAAGCCCACCCAGCTACAGAGACACGGAGACAGACAGACAGTTTATATGTGTGAGAGAGACACACATAGAGGAAGATGGAGAGAGGGTGTGTATGTCTGTGAGAGACACACAGAGAGGCAGACAGAGAGAGGGTGTGTATGTCTGTGAGAGACACACAGAGAGGCAGACAGAGAGAGGGCGTGTATGTCTGTGAGAGAGAGACAGAGAGGCAGACAGAGAGAGGGTGTGTATGTCTGTGAGAGAGAGACAGAGAGGCAGACAGAGAGAGGGTGTGTATGTCTGTGAGAGAGAGACAGAGAGGCAGACAGAGAGAGGGTGTGTATGTCTGTGAGAGAGAGACAGAGAGACTCACGCTCCACTCTCCACCCTGATGGAGCGGATGTTGTCGAAGCCACAGTCGTGGATGTTGCAGCACTCGAATGTGAACTCCTGACACTTGCCCTGGAAGTGCTCCTGCTCAAACACAGTCATCTGCAGGAGGGAGGGAGACAGAGCTGAGCATCACGTGTGTGTGTGTGTGTGTGTGTGTGTGTGTGTGTGTGTGTGTGTAAGTTTGTGTTCAAATGTGAGTGTGTTTGTGTTAATGTGTGTTTATGTGGGTGTGCAGTATGTATGAGTGTCTTTGTTGAATGTATGCCTCTGTGTTACTGTGAAAATGCAAGTTAGCCTGTGTGAGTGTGGATCACAGCAGTGTGAGGTGAATGTTTGTTCCTGTGAGCATGTATTACAGTGACTGTAAGTGTGTGTTATAGTGAGTGTGTGTTTGTTCCTGTGAGTGTGTGTTTGTTCCTGTGAGTGTGTGTATTTCACATGGTATTTTGGTCAGAGGTTAAAGGTTAGAGGTTAGAGGTCACGTTACCTTGAAGAAAGGAGCCATGCCTGAACCATAGAACATGGGCTGCTGAGTGGCGTGGGTCTTTGTCACCCTGTTCATCTTTCTATCTGTGAGAGAGAGAGAGGGAGAGAGAGAGAGGGAGAGAGAGAGAGGAGAGAGAGAGAGAGAGGGAGAGGTGAGACTATGCTGTAGTATAATAAACCAAGCCGAGTGGGAGGTGACACATTGTTTCTGCCCGCGTGTGCTTTAAACGCAGGCAGACAGCAGCGTGAGGGGGCAGTGAGTGGCTGAGAGTGTGGCAGAGGAGCGGGGTAACAGCTTGTTGACTGCAGAGGTAGCAGCAGGTGTTAAGTGCTGCGGTGCGGAGTGCGGCCTCTGTCTCACCCCACGCGTCAGCGCTGAGTGACGGCGCCGTCCCGGGGTCAGACCGGCCGCCAGTGACACCTCCACAGCAACCCTCTCCACCGATGTCAACAACTGGCAAACTACACATCAGTGCAACCAAAAACCAGCTCAACAAGTGGCCATTGTTCTTCAGTGTTTTTTTAATGTTTTGTTTTAATTATTACTATTTCTGCTGTCGATTGCATTTTATAAATATATTAGTATTTAAGAGCGATACGTTGCTACTGCTACAACGTATGATTTTCTTATTTGTTGATAAAGTAATGTGTATAAAATAACTAGATTTTTTAACGTGCAATAAATACTGTTTGAATTTAAAAGTTGTCCGTTTGTTTTGGTATATACTTTTTTTCGTTATTTCGCTGGCCTTCGTAATTTAAAAAAAGAAAAAAAAGTAAACATTCGCAAACAAATGACACTTTCGCAAATAAAATTGAAATTGTTCTTTTTTAAAAATCATAGAGGGTTAATCTTCATACCTCTCTTACCGCAGCGAAGTGTGTGCGGTCGGCAGGTCGGCCGCTTACCTGGTCGGTCGCAGGTCTGGAGAGCGGTGCGCGCTTTTGCGTAGAGCTTTGTGAGAATCTGGCGCTTCGGTTTTATACCGGCGGGCGCGTGCGTGTGCGCCTTTCTGCGGGTCACCCGCCCGTTACGCCCCCCTTTCTCTCGCTCTTTTTCTTTTTTTCTGCGTCCATTTAATCGCCGGAGCCGCCGAGTCAGCAGATGATATAGCGCGGCGTGGCGAGCGCTGTAAGCCCTTTCAATGCGCCGCAGCGCGAGGCGGAGAGCGCCGCGTTTGCGCTGAATGGGGGCCGCACAATAGGATAAGTCCCGTATATTCGTATAGGTCAGCACTGTTCATCCTATAGTGCACAAAGGCCTCGCTGCAGCCGGGGAACGGGGAATTTGTAACGTGCGTGTGCACTTTGAGAGAAAACTGAAAGAAAAATATAAAAGTAGCCTATAGTGAGCATACTCACATTTCTTAATAAACTTTAGAAAAACTTTGCTCTCCTGTAATTCATAAAGGGTTATTTCCTATTTCCTATGATAAATGTCTGCTCATCGCTTGTCTGTGGACAGCTACAAGGCCTGAGCAAATGAGCCAGGCTGAGGGTAGGAATGAAACATGGAGAGGGATAGTAAACATGTGCTTTCATGGAACCAAAACCAGCAGAAGAGCCAGATCCACTGAGCAGCGGGAAGCGTGTAGCGTCCCGCACGCTGTAGCAACAGGCGTTCCGCTCAAACATGGCCGCCCCTCCGGTCTCCTCCTAGGGTCTCCTCCACACCTGTCTTTGGGCCGGGGAACCTCTAACCTTTCTCTCGAGGATTTGGAGGATTGAGGGGGAGTAAGCAGCTGACGAGCTTCACACCTTCACTTCCCATGACAGAGAGACACCTTCTCTAGGGACACTTTCTTTTGAGTCACAAAAATGTGCCAAAGAACAAGAACTTTCTGCTGCAGAACTGCACAGCGTCACCCCGAATTCATACATCATAAATGTGGGTCACATTGAAATGACACATTGTTTATAATATTGTTATTGTTACTATTGTTATTGACGCTGTTATTATACTGTCTGAAGACACTATAGAGCTGTGCACATGCGTGTGTGTGAGTGGGAGGGGGTGATGGGCTTGGTGGGACTGTGTGTGTGTGTGTGTGTGTGTGTGTGTGTGTGTGTGTGTGTGTGTGTGTGTGTGTGGGGTACGTGTGTGTGTGTGTGTGTATGTGTGCGTGTGGGTACATGTGTGTGTGTGTGTGTGCGTGTGTGTGCGTGTGGGTACGTGTGGGTACGTGTGTGTGTGTGTGTGTGTGTGTGTGAGCGTGTGTGTGTACGTGTGTGTGTGTGTTGAGTGGGAGGGGTTGGAGGCATTTTGTGCACATGGCATTGTTTTGCTGGTGCAGAGCCAGATAAAGGAATAAGTTGAATAATGGAGCCTGATGTCGGGGTAAACAGCCTCTTTCATTGTTTTATCCTTATAGACAATATACTGCCAGTACCCATAAGCCCCTGCAGTGCCATGCTGCTGCACACTCTCCAACACACTTTCAAATTGTGGAGCGTGTAAACCTCTGACTGAATCCTCCATCTCATACAGAACTGAAGTACAGGCACATCACACTGATTATGATGTGATTATGGGAACAGTACACTGATTACATTACTGTTTAATTATAGGACCGTTACAGTTTAGCTTTTACACAGAACTGCCATGCAGTCACAACACTGACTGCAGCGGGAGTTCTGCCCTGTGCCGTTATCTCCGGCCCTCTGATCGTCTCTTATAACAACACAAAGTTCCTGCTGTATTGAGTCATCTATCCAGCTAGCACTGCGGCCTGCAGGCCATAGCTTTGTGTGTAT
>CM032894.1:1383637-1401137 GCA_019176425.1 Megalops atlanticus
GTGAGGTGTGTGTGTGAGGTGTGTGTGTGTGTGTGTGTGTGTGTGTGTGTGTGAGTGTGTGTGTGTGTGTGTGAGGTGTGTGGTGTGTGTGTGTGTGTGTGTGTGTGTGTGTGTGTGTGTGTGAGGTGTGTGAGGTGTGTGTGTGTGTGTGTGTGTGTGTGTGTGTGTGTGTGTGTGTGTGTGTGTGTGTGTGTGTGTGTGTGTGTGTGTGTGTGTGTGTGTGCACGACCGTGTGCTCCTCTCCTCCTGTGCACCTGCACCCCGCAGGATAAAGCGTCTCTGTGCAGGCCAGCAGGGAGTCACGAGCTCTGACCGCCAAGGACACGCTTCTTTATATGAAATTTTCAGCTTTTTGGTTTAGCGGCAGGAGAGGAAGCAGGTCTGTTCTGCAGGCTGCTCATGCCTTCTCTGAGCATGGTGAGCTCAGATTAGAGTGGGGATTCAGAGCGTCAGTGTTGTGTTAGCACGGCCCTCTCTCCAGACAGAACAGCGAAGTGATTGGTTGCAGAATGAAATCCTGAACATTTGACTTGAGGACAAAAAGATTGAAAATCTGTTCAGTTTGTGTGCTTGTCTTTTATCATTTTAATATATTCCTCAAACTAAATGTTCAGATATTCCAGCAATACTCTGCACTGTTTCACAACCTCTTGCTGTTAAAGGTATTCAGTGTTAAAAACAATGGTCTTTAATTCATCAGTCTTATGCAAACCTGTTGAGCTCAAGGATATTCAGTGTTTAAGACTGTGGTTTTAATGCACCAGGCTTATCTAATCAGGCTTTCAAAGTTATTTCAGGTGAATGATATTATAAATGTGAATTTTCAAAAAATTTGACAACGTGGCTCATTATAAAGTAGGAATCAGTAGGAATTAGTGGATTTGTGTTAAAGTGGATTAAACCCTGGCTGATATGAGGGGTTTCATCTGAGAAAAGGCTTGTGGGAGGTGGCCGGTGCTGTTTAGTATTTACATAAGTTACCTTGATAAGGGCATTAGAAACAGAGTAGTTAAATTTGCCAATAATGCTAAACTTCAGAAGTGAAACTAACAGTTTGAAGGCAAAGAAATTTTTTAACAATACGTAGAACCCATCATTGGGCGTACACCCGGCAAATGAAGTTTAACATCACCCAGTGTGAAGTGCCGATGCTTATGTAATGTAACGCAGTCCATGTGGGCGACGTGCGGGAGGATTATTATTTTTATTTATTTATTTTGCGAGGACAGAAGCTGGAAGGTGTGAAACATGAAAAAGACTGTAAGCGGTAACAGCTGACCCCAGGTCAGGCTCAGGGCACCTGCTGGAGCCGTGAAAGAAAGAGAGAATGCTGGGATACATCAGAGCACAAAAGCACCGATGACCAGCCAAAGGCAGCTATACTAATGTTAAACTACGCCTTGTCAGAAAACATTAAGAATACTCTCATACATAAAATGTGTAGAGAAGATAGAATAGAAAATATATTTTTCGAGAATATATATTTTAGCTCAAATAATATATTTATGTAATTTATTCCTGTTTTAGTATATTACAGTATATTTCTGTTTTGCGTTAAAATATTTAAATTATATTTCTGATATATTCTTGGGCTGAACCACACATTTCTCAGTATATTAACATATATTTCATATCTGTTTGGGCTGTTTCCCGTTTTGGATACAGCACTATGAGATGAAGAAACTCTTCAAAAGTTACAGAGAAGGTCAACAAGATTAGTTCCAGGTGTCAACCATAAGTTATGACACTTAATCCCTTCAGTCCTGACAAAAAGTGAGTCAGGGGAGATCTGATAGAGGTTTTTAAATATATAAAGCTGACTGCAGAAACTATTTTCAGATTAGAACTTCCAGCAGAACAATTGGATGTAGGTGGAAATCAGTAAAAAGTAAATTTCAAACTGATACTAGGAAGCATTTTTTCTCTCAGAGAGTCATAAATGCATGGAATATCGTACCAGGATTTGTAGTGGAGGCAGAGACCCTTAGGGTGTTCAAACCAGACTGACACGGTGGCAGAAACTCTCTAGACCATAAATAAAACACGCAGCCTGTCTGAGCTGAACGGGCTGCTCTCTCTGAATTTCTCATGTTCTTCTGTAATATCACAGCAGCGTTACGCAAAGAAATGCACCAGTCGATCTCTGATCATCATTCCTGCTGCTGCTTAATCTGTACCAGTGCAATAATATTCCCGCAGTGGGTGGAGTTCCAGCAGCGAATCACTGAGCTGCACATTACCAGCGCTGACGTGTGATTGGACGGTGCAGCAGAGAGTCTCCAGTGCAGCATGACCGTACCTGCATGTACCGGCAGATTCACTGTTTCTGTTGTTCAGTCCCCAGACCACCAGAGGGTGCTGTAGCAGACAGGGAAACTCACATGGCTGTTTGCTCCATTTTATTTCACAGCTAATATGGTGTAGCCCCCCCTTGGTGCCATAATCCAAATAAGAGCCAAATCTGCAGTCATGTTAAGCCCCAATCAGAGCTGAAGTACCTTGGTCACATTCGCCAGTGCTAAACTCTCACACATTCACAAGCAGAAGTTCAGCCTTATGGCCACTGGGGGGCGCTGTGTGTTGCCGATCTGTTGGTTAAACACGCCTGCCTTTAGGCTGAGGCCTCCCATGCACCCTCCAGCCGGGAAGCGTTCCTCCTCTGATCTCACTGACAATCATGGCAGGCACCGGGTTCAAGATCTGCCTCAAAACAGCATCAAAATACATCACAGAAACCATTTGGCCAAGTACTGCAAACCTTTCACAAACAAATATGCAAGAATAGAGATTTAGAGATTTAGAGTCGCGCTACCTGTTGATATGAGACAGTTCTCCGTATGTATGGATATCACAACAGAAAATGACTGTGAGAATAACAATGACAGAAAGCATATGTGGAAAAAAGCACATACAATCTAACCTCCATGAGGCTGCAGGGTGTTATGTTGGGCATTGAGTGGCGGGGGGCGGGTAGCTGTAAGCGCAGAACACCCCCTGGATGTGGGAACAGGGCACAGTCTGAACTGGGGGGTTTGAGTGGACACCAGCAGGTGGGGAGTGATTCTGCAGTGCCAGCGAGGGAATGAAAGGACCGTCACAAGCTCTCAGCTGCCATGGCGACTGAGTGATTTACTGATCTACTGACTGAGTGATATATGGTCATGTATGCACTTTCCTTCCTTTAGTTTCCTAGGCTGTCTAGTTTCAGGCTGCACAGGTTAACCTGTGGCAGGGCTCACACTCACTGGCCTGGGAGTGTGTTAGCCTGGTCTGACACTGTTGCTCATTTTGCTTGAATGGATACACTTCTGTTATCTTGTGCTGGAAGCTGCTTTGGATAAGAGCATCTGATGAATGACAGTAATGTAATGTAGACGAGCACCAGGGCCCTACACTTGATTTGGACGGTCAGGAGGCAGTGAAGGGAGACTGTGGGGGGCGGGACATGGGCGTACGTCGGGAGGGCAAGGGTCCGTCTGGCCACAGAGTTCTGACCGAGTGAAAGCTCTCGGGAGCCCCTGACCAGGAGGTCCTCTCTCAGGAGAGTCACAGGAGCGAGTGTGGAATATCACAAGGGTCTGCACCGGGAGTGGGGAAGAGTGGGCGCACAGGATAATGTGACATTCGTAGGTGGCATCATAATTACCCCGCTAAAAACCCAACCACAGAGACGGATTCCGCGTCTAAAAAAGTCAGAACAGTCAGCCGCTCTGGATGAGACTGCCTACAAATGAAAGAGATAATGCAACAATGAGACGCATGACTGTGGCCGCTCTCACAGGTACACCTGTCTCTCTCTCCCTCTGCTCCCACTCTCTCTCTCCTGAACAGACTATAAATAGTGAGGTGAGAGATGACACTTACCAGCCTTCTCTCAATGGTAATTATATGTGAGATAATGATAATGACACACACATCTCAATACTTCATTTAAATCTGCAATGAAACACACCGGGTGCAGGAAAGATTATCCAGAGGGTGCTCTCCTGCATTTCCTCATGTTTGTTAGTAAATACGTGGTGCATAATTAATGGTTTTTCACACTAGTCTGGGCGTAAGGTACATACAGATCTGTCTTTTCCATTTTGACAGACTTCCAATAATCATATCATTTCACAACATGTTTGGCTTGTCTCTGTGGCAGATCTGCCATCTTCAGTCTGTGCTCTGTAAGCCTGTCTCCATGGTCTAAACCACCAGATATAACCTGAATCCCAGCCCTGCTACTGTGTCCACCAAAGGATCATACATCACATTATTGACATTTAGCAGATGCTTCTATCCAGAGTGACTTACCTCAGTTACAGTTTTTACAGTGTTATCCATTTACACAGCAGGATAGTTACTGAGGCAATTACAAGTTAAGTACCTTTGCCAGGGATACAGCAGCAGTGCCCCAGCGGAGAATTGAACCAGCAACCTTTAGATTACAAGTCCTCCTCCTTACCCACTATGGTACACTGCCACAACCGCAAAAGAAATATTTCTTTCAGATACAAATCATATACAGTAGAAATCAAAGGAACAGCTGATCTCAATTACATTCACTTCTCTGTAGCTTTCATTCACAGTGAATACATCAGGTGGGTTTCCCTACAAACCGTCACACACACACATACACGCACACACGCACACACGCACACACGCACACTTTTGCATGTGTGAAACTATGTCATGCAGGCAGGTTCTGTTTTTGCTGTTCTATAAAAGGCTTTCCCCTGTGTGATGTAAGATAGATGCACTGTAGCACTTTTTAAAGGAATGAGTGGGTGAGCTAAGTTTTTCCGGAGAGGGAAAAAACTGCCTTTTATGGTCATACATACGTATGGCAGAACAGACAGGCAGAACAGTGCCGGGGAACAGAGACCAGAGAGCTGAAAAATGAGCAACAGGTCTGTGTTTCTGGGGTCTGTCTTTTCTTTTCTTTATAGAAAGCAGAGTTCCTGCCAGATCTCTATCTCCTCTGTAGTGTACCCTGAGTGGACTCCATACCTTACTTCCATACAACACACCAGACTGGAGTTAGAGTATCTTACAATCAGAATATTTCTCCTGTAAAGTCCTCTTGTAGCACAGAGTGCTGTGTGAGCTTTGCCTTTGCTTGATATCACTCCCTGGTGCATTGATATCCAGATTCAGAGGAGCATCACTGAATGTGTGCTCCAGAGAACTGTTTCCCAGAATAAATTTGCAGATATCTGCTATTTTTTGGGAGGATCTTCACTTCCTGCTGAAGTTCAGTAACAGGGCCCAGGTCTGGCAGTTCTTCAGTAAATTATTAAATGGTGTTTTTTTAGTTTTCTTTGACTAATACTTGTAGTTTTGTAGACATTCTTTTATTCCTCATTTTCTAACTGGATCAATAAAAACTGAATGAAATGTCATTTAAAACATTTTCCAAATTCTTCAGTTAAAATGTTGGAGCTATATAGGCACAGCAGGAATGTATCTGCGTTGGCATTTTGTACAAACAATTACGCAGAATTGCAATGAACAAAAAGATTATTTCTGAAGCACGAAACAGACAAAAATAAATTCTTTTTAAAATTAAAGCAATTAAAGTGTCCCATTTCTTTCTCTGTGTCTCTCTCTGTCTCTGCTTCAGTGTCTGTGCTGTGTTCCTGCCAGCCTGCGTCATCTCTGATCCAAGCCTGAGTCTTGTGATTTAAAAATAAAGAAGTCAATGAACAAATGTGAGGCAGAAATAGAGGCCAGGGCGTGGAGAAGGGGAGAGACGCGCAGAAATAAATAAATTAGTCAGAGGTGACGACATGCTGCGTCGCTCGCTATTTTTACCACCTTTCCCATGTGCACGTCTTCATGACAGAGAGACGAGAGGAGAGGCACACACACAACATGCATACGTGCCCACACACACACTCACACACACACACTCCTCACACACACACACTCACACACACACACACACACACACACACACACACACACACACTCACACACACACACACACACTCACACACTCACACACACACTCACACACTCACACACACACACTCACTCACACACACACAAAGACACATACTCTTTTCAGAGATGGATAATAAGGAGTGAATGATGTAAAGTTTATTCACTTATTTTCTCTCTGATGTATTCACAATGGCAAACTCTTCTCCCAGTACAGGTGTGTTAGTGGTCATCAGAGAGGGAGAGAAGGTGAGAGTGAGAGACAGAAAGGGTGAGGGAGAGGTGAGTGAGGGAGAGAGTGAAAAAGAGGGAGAGAGAGACTGAGGGAAAGAGAGATGGAGGGAGTGAGAGCGAGTGAGTGAGAGGGAGAGAGGTGGAGAGAGGTGGAGAGAGGTGGAGAGAGGTGCTGTGTGTCGTGTGGCGCAGAGAGAGGAGAGGGAAGTTTATTGCTTTTCTGGAGAGGGGAGGGCGGGAGGGTGGAGCGCAGCCGAGCGCTGGGGAGGCGCTGGACACGACCGAGAGGAAAGTGGGTCAATTTACAAACGAGGCAGGGATACACCGAGCTCTGAGCCAGGGTGGGAGGGAGGGAGGGAGGCAGGGGGTGGGAGGGCGGGGGGCCAAATATGGTCACTTCAGGGAGTCCCCTGTAAACACGATTGGCCCTGGCTGCAGAATGGCGCATGGCGTGTGGAACACAGACCTCGGTAAATGACTCACTCCACGCATCTGACAAACCGTGTAGCAGCTGGGGTGGCAGCTCAGCCGGCCCTGCACGGAGGGTGATCATGGGAGGGAAGCGCAGAGCGAGAACAGGGAAAGCACAATACCAGCTGTCAAACCGAGCAAAGTCTCCGCAAAACACAATGCACCCTCAAATCTGCATTCACATTCAAACGATGCTCGTCTGCAGACGGTAGCTATCTGCAATGCGCAGTGGTCTCACATCACTCCGTGCGCTGGATTCTGTGCACCATGGCTCTGAACCCCACAGACAGCTCTCCTCCCACGCTGAGAACGTTTACACAACCAGGAAGGAGTCATGCTCCTGCTCGGGTCTCCCTCTCGCGCCCCGCGGGTCCGGAGGCAGGAGAGGCAGGAAACCTGCTCCTTTGAGGAGCTTTGATTCGGCTGTCTCCTCCATCACACTCCCCCTGAGTGAATGGAAGAGTGACTCTCCCTCTCCCTCTCTCTCTCTCCCTCTCTCTCCCTCTCTCCCTCCCTCTCTCCCTCTCTCTCTCTCTCCCTCTCTCTCTCTCTCCCTCCCTCTCCTCTCTCCCTCTCTCCCTCTCTCTCTCCCTCTCTCCCTCCCTCTCTCCCTCTCTCTCTCTCTCTCTCCCTCTCTCTCTCTCTCCCTCCCTCTCCCTCTCTCTCTCTCTCTCTCCTCTCTCTCCCCTCTCTCCCTCTCTCTCTCTCTCTCTCCTCTCTCTCTCTCTCTCTCTCTCTCTCTCTCTCTCTCTCTCTCTCCCTCTCCCCCTCTCTCTCTCTCTCCCTCTCTCTCCCTCCCTCTCTCCCTCTCTTTCCTCACGCCAGCCCACTGACTGACACACGGGGGGAGTTGGGTAAAGAAGCTCGGTGCTGACACACGACGCAAGCGATGTGCGCAATCAGCAGCTCCGCCCCTGAGCTGTGCTGGGACAGCGGGCGGGGCGGGGTTTGTGGCTCCACCCCTGAGCTATGCCAGGGCAGCGGGTGGGGCTGTGTTTGGTGCTGAGGAGGGGTAGCAGAGCAGCATGGGGTGTAGCACGGCTAAGGAGTGTAACCTTTTTAAGAAAACCAGAGAACCCACAACCACTTGCGCAACCCGGTCCTTCACCCAACCACTACTGAGCTGATTTTATCTGGAATCTGGATAACAGCTTCCAAAAATCAGCAACAGTACATGTGGAGAGACTCCCATGCTGACCTGGACTGGACTCAGTGCTGAGTGGGTGGAGTCAGTGTTTAGCAGGTGGAGTCAGTGTTTAGCAGGTGGAGTCAGTGTTTAGCGGGTGTTTAGTGGGTGGGGTCAGTGTTTAGCGGACAGAGTCAGTGTTTAGCGGGTGGGATCAGTGTTTAGCGGGTGGAGTCAGTGTTTAGCGGGTGCTTAGCAGGTGGAGTCAGTGTTTAGCGGGTGGGGTCAGTGTTTAGCGGACAGAGTCAGTGTTTAGCGGGTGGAGTCAGTGTTTAGCAGGTGGAGTCAGTATTTAGTGGGTGTTTAGCGGGTGGGGTCAGTGTTTAGTGGGTGGAGTCAGTGTTTAGCGGATGGGGTCAGCGTTTAGCGGGTGGAGTCAGTGTTTAGCAGGTGGAGTCAGTGTTTAGCGGGTGGGGTCAGTGTTTACGGGACAGAGTCAGTGTTTAGCGGGTGGAGTCAGTGTTTAGCGGGTAGAGTCAGTGTTTAGCAGGTGGAGTCAGTGTTTAGTGGGTGTTTAGCAGGTGGGGTCAGTGTTTAGCGGGTGGAGTCAGTGTTTAGCGGGTGGAGTCAGTGTTTAGTGGGTGTTTAGCGGGTGGGGTCAGTGTTTAGCGGGTGGGGTCAGTGTTTAGTGGGTGGAGTCAGTGTTTAGCGGACAGAGTCAGTGTTTAGCGGGTGGAGTCAGTGTTTAGCGGGTGGAGTCAGTGTTTAGTGGGTGTTTAGCGGGTGGGGTCAGTGTTTAGCGGATGGGGTCAGTGTTTAGCGGATGGCTGTGTGGTTGTTCCTGGCGTGTTGGGGTGCACTCGGAGGGGGCTCAGTCACAGCACGAGTGTGAGGGACAAACACAGGAAGTAGGAGGCGGGTGGCGGCCGGCGTTCGCTGAACACGCCTCAGGGGCCCTGAGCACCCAGACAGCAGGGAGGAGAGCTGCGCCGTCGCTGTGGAAACCGCCGGCCTCGCGGGTCAGCTGACCCGCCCGGCCTGCTCCGCCCCCGCGCTGACGCCCCGCCCCCGCGCACGACGCCCCGCTCTCCCGGCGCCGTGGGCGGCCCAACGCGGCCCACAGCCTCTCGCTGGCTGCGCTTTTGGATTCACGCGCTGGCGGAGCGGCCGCGAGCTCACGCAGCTCCGGAGGCGGGGGTGTGAGGATGAGCAACAGGGGAAACACTTTCACTTCCCTGCTGCTCCCTTTCTCTCTCTCCTCCCTCCTTTCTGCCTGTTATTCTTCCCTCCGCTCTGACTGCTCACTGGCCGCATCACACAGTACAGCATTATTACAGCTACAGCTTTCAGCAAACACAATAAAGCCCGAACCTGCGCGTGTCTCCTGAGAGCTCAGTGTCCAATGTCTAAAAGGCAGCTGAAACACAGTGAACTGCCACCATCTTCTGTAGCACGATTTCAAACCTAGATAATACAGAACGTTACTGTCCCTGCACCTCCCTGTTCACTCACATTTACACACATTTACATTCATTCATCTGGCAGATTCTCTCATCCAGAGCAACTTTACAAAAGTGCATTCAACCAGGTGAGCCATGTAGCCACACAGGTACTGAATCATTAGTGCCATCCTTGTGAATATAACACTACTGAGGGAAGTATTGCAACAGTGAGAGCTGTCATAATATGCACAAGCATATATTACTGTCACCATTTCAGCCGCACAGCCTGTACCGCTTGTAAAAGGACAGAGATCAGCTCGGCTGAGAATATAATGCGGTCCCTTCCCAGGTTATGAGATACAGCACAGCCTCTTTGGTTAGCAGCTGTGCCTGTGATTATTTATTTATTTCATGTACACACACCCGGAGTGCACACAGCAGTGTGTCAGCTGGGAGTTCAATGAGCTGAGGAATCTCAGTCTGGGCCTTTACAGCATTCTGATGGCTCAGTGTAAGTCAGATCAGCTGGTAATGAGTGAAATGCTCTGAAGGGCTCTAAACCGAGACTCAGAATGACTGTGCGCTCATCTTTAAGAAACCACCGGCCCTTTTGGGTTTTGGATGAGGGAGCTATTGAAATTTCATGTACCGCTGTTTGCCACTAGTGGACGTTGTTTATCCGATTTTATACCATCCCTC
Source organism: Megalops atlanticus (assembly GCA_019176425.1). Lineage (NCBI taxonomy): Eukaryota > Metazoa > Chordata > Actinopteri > Elopiformes > Megalopidae > Megalops > Megalops atlanticus. The sequence continues at coordinate 1,393,535 of CM032894.1, forward strand.
AAGTGAAAATGACACCCCCTTGCTTTATTCAGACTATTCTGGTTTAACGACTTAACAATTTGTTTTCTTTCAAATATTCGGTTAAACTTTATCAGGCTATTTCATTGTGAAGGTGTCATGTTATACAATGTTTTCTATAACTAACGTCATAAGGTCACATTCCGCCTATAGCACAGGTCATTCCGACATGAGACACATGAACAATGAACACCAACAGGGTCTCAAACACTGAACTCTCAATGATACAAGCGAGTTTCGCACAAAGTCAGAAAGTAAAAGGGATACATTTATTTCATATATTTCTTTATTTTTTTCTTCCTCTTTCATTTTTCTATTTCTGTCTGTTTGTCCGTCTATTATTTCTATCTTTCTTCTTTCCATGTGTTTTGTGATGAAAGAAATCCCTGTATATTTCTATAAAAAAAACTTTTCACTCTGTTTCTGCCTCCCTCGTAACAAAGGCGCGCACGAACCAAACCGTACGGCTTTTTTGTTCCGAAGCCAAGAAACGAGCCAATGGACATTTCCCCTGCCTCGCTCTCTGCTCCTGCGCCCTCCTCTCCTCCTCGCTGCTCAGTCACTACCGGGTGCCGTGCCTCTCCCCTCCTCCCTCCCCTCCTCCCCTTTCCTTTTCTTCATCATCTAACTGCATCATGTATCAGAGCGCAGCCTCTCTCTCTCTCGCGGCTCCCCCCTCCCCTCCCCGCCCGCCCTCGCTGCAGTCTGACCCCGGCTGCTTACGTGTGAGGGATTCCGTCGCTGCCCACCACCGTAGGCACAGACGCGCTCAGAGTATAAACAGGGCTCCGGGAGCCCAGGACCGTCACTCGCTCAGTCGCACCGACTCACCGAATTGGAAACCAGAGCACCAGCGGAGATAGCAGGCATTTCACTCACCGCCTCAGGCTAACTCGCTCTCGGCTTTGGTTCACGATGGAAACTCGCTCAACTACGCGGAGCTGTCGGCGCTCCAGTACGCGCAACTTCAAGAGTGAGTCTTAACAGTTTTCTTGTATCTGTAGTCTGATAATGGTTAATGGTAATGCTGGTTTCTTCTACTGAACTTTGCTTTGCCTTCTCGTTTATTGAGATCGACATAAAGGTAGAAACTTGATTGCCTGGAGATTTGAAGTATTTGAGATAAGTATTGGGAAAGACAAAGAGCCAGTTAAATGTTTGGCTGTATGAAGTGGTTACCAGGCATTTTCTCTTCATAGAAAGACTTGTTTCCACTATTTGACAAAATGTAACGTTGTCTTGAATTTGTCTTAGCGTTTTATGGGTTTTATGGGTATCGCGTTTATACTTTGCTGAAGACTGAAGCAGTTCTTTATACTATACTGTCATGCTGTGAATCTTGCCTTTACCTACAGTAAAGTTTACGCACAGAAATTTAGTGCGTTTAACTTATCTGTTCAGACACAAACAAGGTTTCAGAAAATAGATTTCGTTGTAAGATTTGTGATCATTTAAAGTTGTGTCACTTTTGCCATGGGGTTGTTGTTAATTCCGAATCTGTTCTGTAAGCCCATTCCGTTTGTACGTATTAAATTTACGCACCAAACGTTTTGGTCTAGAACACTGCAAAACGATTTTACTAAGAGTCTGACATGGGTAATTGAGGCTGACTTGGTGAATCTGCATTGAGCCATTGCCGGGAACATTTTCCTTCTGTCTCCTTTCAATTCGTTTGTTTCAGATGCCCAGATACAGTAAAGTACTGCTATAGACTAGACTACATTAGAAGCTAAATCAAGTTGGTGTGTATTCTGTTAATGTAGTTTAATTGTCAACACTTACTTCGCGTCTGTATGTGTCGCATGATGTTCCGGAAACTGTAGTACAAACTTGGCTGTAGAGCGCCGTCAGGAAGCGCACACGCTTCAGAACCGGGCGCGGTAGCATCGTCACGTTTTACGCACAGCTCAATGTGGACGCGCACACAGCTGAATGGAGCAACGCGCGCCGTGACGGGTGGAGCAAAGGAGTAAGGCAATAAGGAACGCGTGCGAGGGGACAATTTCGCTTTTAATTTATTAATTTCATGTTTTTGTCTTCAATCGGTCAGTGTTGTCTTGCGTAATTTGATAAAGGCCAGCATTAAAAATTAATACGGGTTAGTAACGGAGCCGGGTGGTTTACAAAGCTATGACGCAAATTCAGCCATTCGCGGGCTTAGCGTTAACGTATGGCTACGGTTGTCAGGTAGCGATATGTTCCTGACACATCTATAATAATAAACTATAAGCTGAAAACGACTACCAGCAATTCTTGCCAGCATAACAATGGCAAAACCTCATATCAATATCAATAAATTGCTATGAACCGTACCATCCCATTTTGTTTAGATCCAAATCGATGCATTACCTGCGTTTTTGCTCGTTCAGACTGCACCGTGTGGCCCGATCGCTCTGTCTGTCTGTGCGGTTTCCTGTTTCCCCGACGCTTCAGCACCGGCGCGAGGGACAGCTCCCTGCGCGCAGCTCCTCGCGCCAAGTCAGTGCTGCGCGTAATGAGGATGTTCTCCCTCCGCCGGTCTAATTCAGCAGCCCTCTGCCCGTAACCCCCCCCCCCAGCTGGACTCTGTGTTTAACGCGGTCCCTCCTCGTTTCCCCAGGCGGCCTCTCCCTGTGGCTGGTGGTCTGGCTGGTTCTGGTGAAGCCCGGTCCGGCCCGAGGCTGCCCGCGCCTGTGTGTGTGCTACCCGTCTCCCATGACTGTCAGCTGCCAGTCGCAGAACTTCACCTCGGTGCCGGCCGGCGTGCCCTACAACTCCCAGCGCGTCTTCCTGCAGAACAACCAGATCACCGAGCTGCGCGTCGACTCCTTCGGCTTCGAGACACAGGTGTGTGTGTGTGTGTGTGTGTGTGTGTGTGTGTGTGAGTGTGTGTGTCTGTGTGTGTGTGTGTGTGTGTGTGTGTGTGTGTGTGTGTGTGTGTGTGTGTGTGTGTGTGTGTGTGTGTGAGAGTGTGTGTGAGAGTGCAGTTTTTGTTTGTGTTTGTGTACACATTTAAAATGTACAATAATACAGTACATGCTGCTTTGGCTGTTGTAGAGGTGACATTTAACAGCATAACTAAAGGAAACTGTATTCTTTACACCCCCCCACTATCTCCCATTCATTCACATCTCTCATCATTCATTCATACATTCATTAAATCCCCCCCAACCGCTGACCCTCCCCCCCCCCTGCAGGTGCTGTGGCTCTACTCCAATAACATCTCGTGGATCGAGGCTGGAGCCTTCAGTGAGCTGAGGGAGCTGGAGGAGCTGGACCTGGGGGACAACCCGAACCTGCAGCGGCTGGAGGGGGGCGCGTTCCGGGGGCTGGAGAAGCTGCAGAGCCTGCACATGCACCGCTGCCGCCTGGCTGTCCTGCCCCACGACATCTTCCACAAGCTCTACAGCCTGCAGTTCCTCTACCTGCAGGAGAACCAGCTGCACTTCCTGCAGGACGACCTCTTCTCCGACCTGGTCAACCTCAGCCAGCTCTTTCTCCACGGCAACCGCATCCGCACGCTGTCCGAGAACGTGTTCCGGGGCCTGGTCAACCTGGACCGGCTGCTGCTCCACGACAACCGCATCCGGCAGGTCAACCGCAAGGCGTTCCGCGACCTGGGCCGGCTCACCATGCTCTTCCTCTTCAACAACTCGCTGGCGGAGCTGCCGGGCCAGGTACTGCGTGATGTGGGCGCCATCGAGTTCCTGCGGCTCAACGGGAACCCCTGGTCCTGCGGCTGCGAGGCCCGGCCCCTCTGGGAGTTCTTCCGCAAGTCGCGCGTGTCCAGCTCCGAGCTGCTCTGCTCCTCGCCCGCACCCCGCCGCGGCCTCGACCTCCGCTTCCTGCGCGAGATGGACTTCGCGATCTGCCCGCTGCCCGACCCCGGCTCGCTGGCCGGCACCACCACCACCACCTTCAGCACCAAGACCCGCTGGTGGTTCTCCAAGCACAAGCCCGTGTCCAGCTCCAAGGCCGTCTTCTCCAAGAGCTCCGAAACCATCAAGGCCTTCCCCTTCTCTGCCGGCAAGCCGCTCAACCCCTCCACCTCCTCCACCTCCTTCTCCTCCAAGTACGAGATCGGGGAGGAGGAGGCGGCCCTGCCCAAGCTGGATGCTGAAGAGTACTGGGCCAACTACGGCAACGAGGACGCCTCCCTGCGCTGCTTCGAGCTGGAGTGCCCTCCCGGCTTCGACTCGCCAGGCCTGCCGCCTTCCTCCTCCTCTTCCTCCTGCTCCCTGCTCTCGCTCATCTCCCTCTCCGTCCTTGTTCTCTCCCTCCACCTCCTCTTCGGCTGAGTCTGTCCCTCGGCCAAACCCCCCTGCTCCTCAGGAGGAACCCTTGTTTCTCCAAAATCTACCCTTTTCCCCTCTGCTTCCTCTATACCTGTATCTTGATTCCTTTCAGTTTACCCCCTGGACCTCCGTGCCACTAGGGGGGGATATACTGATGTAGGACACAGACGATACAGAAGGGGGCAGTAGGGAGGTTGTCAGCTGGTGCAGCTCATGCTACAGGTACAGGTAAACCATGGCTGATATTTCCAGCCAATACTGCACTGTTACTGTTAAAAAGGTAGTTTATCTACTTTTCCTGTTGCTGCATTTAGTTTCTACCATCCTTACTAGAACCAGTTCTGTACAATGACATCTGTGGTGCTGTTTACCACTATATCCTGACTCCTACTACGATCACCACTGCGCTGTTCATAACAGCGCCGCTCCTACAACTGCCACTGCTTCTGTACTCCTGCTGCTACTGCTAATGCTAATCCTGCTGCTACTTCAGCTGCTGCCACCAGTGCTGCCGCTGCAGTCCCTCCTGTTACTGTTAACACTAGCGCTGCCTCTGTGATGGACCAGCACCGCCGCCCTGCTACAGGTGCAGCCGGTGCTGCAGACGTTGCTGTTGCTGCAGCTTCTATAGCCATGCGCAGCCTCTGACGCTGCTGTGTTTACTGCACTGTTAGTCTCACCGCTGTTACTGTTGTAGCTCTTAGACTGCTTCTAACGCTGCCGTCGGCAGCACGCTTCAGACTCGCGACTCCCGCAGAGACAGCCACCTCTGTCTCAAACGCTCACGCTGACAGCTGAGAGAGGCCTGATCCTCGCCACTGTCAGGCGCACTTCAGCACACGGCGCGGGCACCGACAGGCAGAACCACGCCGCTGTCATTCATCTCGGAAGCGTGATCATTCTCAGCTCTCAGAAACACGGGCTGGAGGGAGAGGGAGGAGTCAGGAGAGAGAGAGAGACAGAGAGAGAGAGAGGGAGAGGGAGAGAGAGAGGGACAGAGAGAGAGAGAGAGAGAGAGAGAGAGAAGGAGAGAGACAGAGAGAGAGCTCAGGCAGGCAGAACCGCCAGGCTGCAGTGCTGGGCTGATAAAGACAGAAACAGCAAGGAAGAGAGAGAGACAGAGAGGCACACAGAGAGGAGAGAGACACAGAGAGGAGAGAGAGACAGAGAGGAGAGAGACACAGAGAGGAGGGAGACACAGAGAGGAGAGACAGAGAGAGATTAGAGACACAGAAGAAAGAGACACAGAAGAGAGACAGATATGCAGAGGAGAGAGATTAAAAGATGGAAATGACAGTGAGAGCTGGACTCTGATAGAGATACAGTCAGTGAATGGCAAACAGATAGCAGGATGCAATAATCCAGAGAGATAGAGCCTGCCAAGCAGAGACAGAGAGAGAGAGAGAGAGAGAGAGAGAGAGAGAGAGAGAGAGAGAGAGAGAAAAGGCTCAGGGGAGATAAAGGCACAAAGAACATAAGAAAATAGAGAATGAAAAAGAAAGAGACAGAAAGCAGAGGAAGAGACAAAGGAAGAGACAGAAAGACAAAGAAACAGAGAGGAGCAAGTATGAGACAGCTCTATAAAGAGACAATGTGTACACAAACACCGCTAACGAAGGCAGTCAGCCCAGGAGGGAAGGAGTGGAGACAGCTCCCAGAATTCCCTGCGCTTTCGTCTGAGAAGCACCAGCACCAGCATCGCAAAGAGCATCCTGTACATACGTCAGCTCCTGCTCCTGTGCATGCAGAACGTGCCACACAGCTGTCAACTGTGACGTGTGGGTCCTGTGTGTGAAATATTGTTTATGCAGAGTGCCAGTTGTTGCTGTGGGTGATGTTGTTCATGTTTAAAAATAAAGAGGGAAGGCGTGACCCAAACGTGTGTGAGCGCAGAATTTCCAAAGGATGTCATTCTGGCCACGTGATGCCATCTCACATTCACATCGTTTCTCTGTGCTGGAGTATACTGCCCTGAATCTCTGTATGCCTCATTTTAGCAGCTCTGGTCACTCCCTTTGGCATCCCAGACAGAAACAGCATGTTTCCGTGCCTGTCAGTCAGCTCCAATGCTGCTTTGCCCACTAGCTTTAGCTAAATTAAGAAAATCATGGCTGGACTGAATGCTATTTTCCAGCCAAAAATCTGCTTCAACCCCAAACCCCCTCTCCTCCCCCAAGCTGTCCTGCTCCCCTGTCTACCTGCAGAACCCAAACAAACATATTTGAGGGAGAGGTGCTGTGCACCTGGGCTACAGGTAGAGAACTGAACTAAAGGAGGAGACCTGGAGAAATGTAAAGAACTGATCTAAATATAAAGAAATACACTGAAGGAGAAAATGTAGACTAAAATTACAGAACGGGACTTAAGTACTCTGGACTCCAACTGGACTCAATAATGTTTCTATCAAAAAGATTAATAGAAGAAGGCTGAGAGTAAAATGCTGATGGACTAACAGGCTGATCAACTAACTGATGGACTCAACGACCAACTGACCAACTGCCTGATTGACTGACCAACTGTCTAACTGACTGACTGACTGACTAACTGACCAACTGACTGACTGTCTAATTTGCTGACCAACTGACTAACTGACCAACTGACCAAGTGGCTGACTGTCTAACTGACTGACCAACTTACCAACCAACTGACTGACTGACTTACTTGCTGACTGACTAACTGACCAACTGACCAACTGGCTGACTGACCAACTGACTGACTGTCTAACTAACCGACCAACTGACCAACTGACTGACTGTTTAACTGACCGACCAACTGACCAGCTGACTGACTAGCTGACTGATTTACTGACCGACTAATTGGTTGTTCCTGTGACACAGTGACCCAGACTGACAAAGATGGAGACCATTCTGACATAAGGACAGATGTATTCACAGGCCAAAAGACTGACTGACTGAATGAGTGACTGTCAGTCTGACTGACACTGTGACTGACTGACTCATTGGCCTACAGCTGGACAGACTGATTGCCAGAGGGGTTGTTGGTTGGGCAGGAAAACCTGCATTAAGACCAGCTGACAAACCAAATCCAGGAGACTGAGAGTCGACTGTGAACAGACACTGTGACAGACAGACAGACGGAGGGACGGACGGGAGGGAGTGTGAGAGAGACACAGGATTCTCAGGAGGAGCAGATCAGAACCAGAATCCAGGCTGTATTTGTCCCTCACTTCCGCTGTCCGTCTCGCGTTCCCTCCCTGTCTGAGTTTCCCAGGGAATCGTGGGAGTGAGGGTGGGCGGGCTGACGTACCCCCCCGGCTCCAGCTTCCTCTCTCCCCGTCCTCTGGACACCTG
>CM032894.1:1413637-1541137 GCA_019176425.1 Megalops atlanticus
GTACAGTATGTATTGAATCAGTAACGGGCTCTGCCGGAATCGCGCAGGGCAGGTGTACTAATGATACAGTAACTGTCCCCATTCTGGTCCAGGTGAGTAATGTCATTGCGGTGCCAATGCGGATGTTGTGATTGGCCAGCCCTGCCTTGTAAAATGGTGCCGTACCCAATGAACATGAGGCAGGGAAAGACAGGTGATTGCGGGACCAAACAAGCCTACGCAGCCGGGAGGGTTAGGGTGGTTTGGCACTGTTATAACCTTGTTTGAAATGTTTGCTTAGGGCAAGCTGTAGCTACGTAGTCTTTATTCTGTTTGAAAACGTAAAAAGGAGAAAATAAAACGCGCGATCCCTATGTTCGGTTACAACCTCTGTGTTAAGGTTTTCGCGGTGCTGTCCCTTAAATACAGTATTGTTATTTAGCAGATTCTCTTGTCCAGAGAGATATACATAGGTTATAGTGTTATCCATTTATACAGCTGGACATTTACTGAGGCAGTTGTGAATGCGCTCCACCCCACTGTCCCCCTGTTCTGCGTGGCTGTGAGGACGCGGTGGTTCCCTGCCTTGATGCTCGATGTTGAAGCTGAAGCCGTGCAGGAGGGAGAATTGGCAAATTCATGAATAAAGCTGGAGTAGGAAGCGCGGGGTTCTGTGAGGTACAGCAGGGAGTGATGCCGAGCAGGTAGGGGAGGAAGTGTTTTTGTGTGGAGCAAACGCATCGAAGGGTTTGAGGTGAAGCTGTAGCCACATTATCCACTAACATGGAGTCAGCCGAGGCATCTGCATGAAGGTGTTCTGGGAGCCTGTGGATGAGGTTTATAACAGTGCAGGCAGTGATAGTTTGACCTTAAGTAATACCTGGCTTTGGCTTTAGTAGGGCAGGGAACAGGGTTATGAGGGTGGGCTAAAATCAAAACTTAAGATCTAAAATATGGTTGTGATATTGTCTGGGACAAATGATTTGTGTAAAACCAGTCATAAACCGGTCATAATAGCCATAAACGCAAATGTAAGATGTAAAAGTGTGACATTCATTAAAGTGCAGGTTGAAGTCACCCAAATTTTATCAGTACTTACAGCTGCATTGGAGGGAGAATGGGCAAATTCATGAATAAAGCTGGAGTAGGAAGCACGGGGTCTATGAGCTGTTACTGGAGTAAGAGGCTGAGAAATGGGAGAGGTGCACCCATCATCACCATATGGCTGCACAGTGTTCATCGCTGGGCCTTCACACGAGTGAAACCTATCGGCGGTTTTTGAATTTTCAAGGCTAATTGACTCATTTTCTTTTTTTCAGCTGTAGAGGGCAGTGTAGTCATTCTAATGGTATCTGGGTTTCTAGTTTGTTCTGTATGTTTTAATGTTACTCATCAATCATTTTATTAATAAAATACATATGAAATGAGCTCCTCCTCAGACAGAGATCAAGTACTTGATGTGTCTGTTAGTTTGAATGAATATATCAGCCTGTAACATGTATTCTGAAATTTAAACTAGATTTGAAACTCACACAGAAGGATTTTCTGTATGTTTACAGGAAGCGTTAATATGCACCAGTGCTGTGAGTACGGTCAAATGCGCATTAATGATTTCTTTTATTATTTTGCCAGTGAGCATGTGGAACAGCAGTCAGATATGGAAAATCATCATTAGATATGGAAATATGGCAATGCTGGATCACTTGTCTGCATGAGGGGAAACTAAATCTCACTTTAAAGCCATTGCATAAGCGTCCAGCTCAGACATTACATGGATCACATTTAGAAGAGAACAGGCCTGAGAGAGAACAGGCACTGCAATAAGGAGGAGGAGCCGGTGTGTGTGAAACACACTAAAAGCAGGGCTGGACAGACAGCTTTGCTCTTTCAAACTCAAATAATGCAGAGATGAGACTCACTGCGCTGCTTCTGGGCATCCTCTGCTTTTATGGTAAGATTTCTAATTGTATTACTTTATATCAAAGAAAATATGAATGTGAATATATCAATTTAGAAAGACAAAGACTTTCACTCAGTAAAAACTCACCTGTACTATTTATGTACATTTTATAACAAATGAGAAAAGCACAACTTTCTCAGAAAATCCCAGTCTACATGTGACAGCAGGGTCGTATTAAGTGCTCTACACCTGAATGCTTCTGTAAAACAGCTTTTATTCATATGAGAATAAAACTCAGTTTTCACTTTTGTTGAGTAATTGTTAGTGAAATTCAAAATGTCATTTACTACCAAACAGCTTGGCCATACGACAGCCACATGCACTGTAACATTAAAGAGAAAATGGAAATATTAACACTGTTTTCAATGTAAACATTTATTGAAATTATTTACACAGTGTTGCAGGCTAGAGTAAAATATAAATAGGCTAAATGATACTGCAATTAAGTACATAATTGAAGTAGACAACAGCTACAATAATAGGCTACGCCGAATCTAATAACCCTTGCTGAACAGTTCAGTAAATGCAATTCAATTTAATTTGACAAGGCTGACACATACAAACATAGCAAAAATGTAAATTGAACACATCAAAAACACAACTGTTAACTCAATGTGTACGTGATGAAATACAGGGTTATTCATAAAAATGTCACTGATTCCACAGCAGTAGGTCTGACAATGTGGCATTAGAGCGTGTTTATTAACCTGCATTATCAGGGCTGATTCTGCATTACTGTGAGCATCAGTATTTACCAAAGAATCACCCCATTTTACTGTCTGTCTGAGGATTTGCAAAGTGAAAACAGGGAGGTAAAATACCAATTTCTCTCTTGTGACTAAGGCTGGTAGAGATGTTACTCTAAATAAGTATATAAATCATGGTAGAATGGATATTTTGTGTAGCTTGATTGAAAACGTTAGATTGCAAGGTGTTTTTTAATTGTTTAATACAGTGCATTGCTCTTGAACACCTAATCACCGTTTTTTCTGGAAAGACTGCACTCTCAAACTCTAATATGCACAACATTTCTACCACCCATATCAAACTATCTTGAGGAAACAGTGTTTGTACCACAGGGTGCATCTGGTCACCTAAAATGGCGTCATGGTCTCTGGCTGTAATTCTACCATGCAGAGTAATAATCAGACCCAATGATTCCCACAAGAGGGCTGTCCATACCATAACACATCCACCACCATGTCTAACAGCTGGGAACAGGGAGTGTGGGTTGAAGGCTTCCTTTGGCCTTCTCCAAACATAAACCTGTCCAGGAAAGGCAAAAATTGTAGACCCATCAGACCATATTACTTTCTTCCACTGCTCAGAAGTCCAGGTTTTCTGCTCATTACACCAGGTTATACATGTTGCACATTGGCCTTGATTACAAGTGGACTCTGAATGGCAGTCCCAGCAGGAATATCAGCTTTTTGAAGCTGAGGATGTACAGGGTTTGTTGAGCCTGGGTCACGGAGGAGTAGATTCAGTTTTGTAGTAATTTTGAAGCCTTTGTTTGTGGTTTTTAGTATCTCTCCTATTCAGTAACTGTTCAGCCCTGTGGAAGAGCTTTGACTTGTGACTACTGCTCCTCTTTCCTGAAGCAGTTTTTTCTTGGTCTTCCTCTGACATATGCCACCATGATTTTCAACACTCTTCCCCTTGAAATGTTCAGTGATTGCCATTTGTGTGACTGATGCACCTGCAGTTAGGGCACCAACTCTGACATTTACTGAATTAGAAATGATACACTGAAATTTCATTGTGTGATATTTTATTTAAAATCACTGAAACTACAAATTAATAATTTCAAGGTGATAGTAGTTTTATATTGAAAATGTTTTAGAAAAGAAAATTAAAAACTGGAATCTGTTGTTTGCATAAGTATTCAACCTCTGTGCACTTGGAGCTTCAGGTTTACACAGATTACAAAAGTTGCCCAGACCATCAAGGGTCAAGGATCTGAATACTGCACTGTATACAGTATCCCAGCTTACCCTTTTTATAACTGTGTGTCACCATACAGTCTAGATCAAGGTAGACTTGAAATCCAAGTATTACTCAACACACTCAACTACTACACCCAAGTCTTTTTCAAAATTAAAATTATAGTGACTTGCAGTGGTAGTGCCTGCATTTAGAAAATTTACACTGGGTGAATTTCATTTGCTAAAATGCCCCATTCTGGATGCCATTTAAAACCTCTCATAAGGTCACACGGTAGTTTTACCACCAGCCAAAATAACATCAGAGTTAAGGAGCACCCTGACCTATTCAAAGAAAGAAAATTATGTGATATAAACAAACCTTATTTTGAGATGTAGAAAAAAAACACGAAAATGGAATAATCTTGCTAGGGATGTTTAAAGAAAATACAATATAATACAGAATTATAAAAATAATGAAGTAAAATATTAGAAAGAGGGGGAGGGTGAATGAGGACACTCCTGTCTGAATCCGTTCCGCCTCTGAGGTTACTCCATTCCCGGGTCCTTGCTCTGCTGCTCAGTCTGCCATTAGGTGACTCCTGTCACTTCCTCTTCCTGTGTTTTACTACATTCTCCTGTGGTATAAAAAGAGAGGGGAAGCCAGCAGAGGCCCATCTGCAAACCAGTTTCTGCACCAGGGGCTCCCAGACTCAGTCCTGGGAATCTCCTGCCTATACTGCTGTTCATTCCAACCATAACTGCAGCCAGGGAATTCAAACAAGCATTTTTCATTGTTCTTAACTGCTCACTGAAGAGGGTAAATAATCCTTTATTAGACTTTCAAGGCCACATAATGCCAGAAATAGCTTTGGATGACATGAAGAACAAATTTAACATACTTACATCCCAGAACTTTTCATCAGTCAAAACATACAGTTTTTATGCACAGTATAACAAATGTAAGGAGTATGCTCCCAGTTACACTCTGCCTTCAGCATATGCTGATCCGTTGGTGCTGATCTGCTGGTCCTGAACTGTTGGTGCTGATCTATTACTGCTGATCTGTTGATGTTCCCTATTGAGCTTTTAGCTGCACCTGAGCTGTGAAACTCAGACCCAAAGCCATATCAGACACTCTGCTTCACTGGAATACTTTCAATATGGAATGGAAACATACCTATTTTCACATGTATATTCCCCTATTGCATTTTAATTTTGTTGTAAAGCACCCTGAGAACTACACATGAAGAGCATTTTATAAAATCATGGCTTTTTTGTTGCTGGGGAACTGAGTTTCTAACCATAAGGTTGCAGGTTTAAATCTCATGTGTGGCACTGCTGTTAGACTTTTGAGTACTCTCTCCTCTGTCTCTGTATTTCTCTCTCTCTCTCTCCAGGTGTGTGTGTGTTCTCTGCTCCATTAGAGGTGAGGAAACTAAAAGGCATTGTGGGAGAGAGAGTCTCTTTCCCAGCTGCAGTGAAAACATTTGGGTACCTCATAAAAGACAGAGAGAATATTGCTAAAATTGACAATTTCCTCAAACATTATAACACCAGTAAAAGCCCCAAAGACAGAGTGCAGTGGAACAGCAGCACTGGATTCTTCTCCATCGCTGACTTGAAGATGGAGGATTCTGGAGAGTATAGAGTGCAGAGTAATGACGGGAAGAAAGTGGAGACTATATACCAGCTGAGTGTGTACAGTGAGTATCACCACTATAGTCAACATCCTGTCAGTTATATTACTGAGATATTCACTGTGTGGAGTGTAAATAAGGTGTGAAATATGAGGGTATCTGGGTATGTGAGCTCAGTATGAAGTGACATCCTGCTCTGTCACACGCTCTGTCACACACAGGGTGGAGTCAGGGGCCAGTGTGTACTGACCAGTGCTGAAGGCTCTCCTTACTTTTGTGTCTCTGCACAGATCCAGTGTCCACACCTCAGGTGTCCAGCAGGAACAAGATGAAACCCACCTGCAGTGTGCTGTGCTCTGTGGAGAACGGGAGAGAGGTCACCCTGTCCTGGCAGAGAGAGGGAAAGACACTGTCCCACACCAGCAGCCCTGATCTCAACACCCCCCTGTCTCTCCCTCTGGAGATAGAAGAGTACAGCTCCACCTACAGCTGTGTGGCTGCAAACCCAGCCAGTAACAAGACAGTGACAGTCAGACCTGAAGAGCACTGCTTTGGTGAGATACTGAGATTTCTGTTTTTAACAGGACCCAATGGCAGAGATGTGTGTATGTGTGAATGTGTGTGTGTGTGTGTGTGTGTGTGTGTGTGTGTGTGTGTGTGTGTGTGTGTGTGTGTGTGTGTGTGCATGCATGCATGTGTGTACATGCACAGTATTATTGACTCAGTCACTCAGGGTGCCAGTGGTGGTTTCCTGCAGGGTGCATGTGATGTATCTAGTGCAGTAAAGTAGCAGCTACAGGAGAGCTGCTGCCTGCACTCCTCTGGCTTGCAGCTTGTTGCTGCTGGTGTCCTTGTGGTGAGCAGGGAAGCAGCTTGTGTGTGTGTGTGTGTGTCTGTGTGTGTGTGTGTGTGTGTGTCACACTGTGTGTGTGTGTGTGTGTGTGTGTGTGTGTGTGATGGTGTGTGTGTGTGAGTGTGTGTGTGTGTGTGTGTGTGTGTGTGTGTGTGTGTGTGTGTGTGTGTGTGTGTGTGTGTGTGTGTGTGTGTGATCTTTCACCAGTACACAGCCTCTCCACATGGCAGCACCTGGCAGCTGGATGTTTTTGTAACTCCAGGCAGATCAGCAGAGGATCTGGTAGCAGCAGTGAGCCTCAGAGATACAGTGCAGTCTAACCCATCAGCTACAAATGCAGAAACATAAGGACTGTCAGGACCCTTGGGATGACACAGCCACAGTCAGCAGCACCTGCAGATTCTTCCTATTCTACATTAGAGAAATCCACCCTTTCCTCCCCACCTACTCTGCCCCGGTCCTGGTGCAGCCCTGCTTCTCTCTCAGCTAGACTATAACAGCTCCCTCCTCCTGCCCTCCCTGCATGTGTGATCAAACCCCTGCAGCTCATTCAGAATGCTGCAGCCTTGCTGCTCCATAATGCCCCCAAATTTCCCACATCTCACCCATCCTGGTGGACAAACCACCCAAGGTTATATATGCAGCTGCAGCTGTGTGTCTAGAACTGGACTCTACTGTCATTCAAAAATTCCCAAGTAATGGAGAAGATGATCATCATTGGATACAATGGACAGCCATACTGTAATGTAATACAGTATTACTGAGATATTCACTCCATATGGAGTGTAAATAAGGTGTGAAATATGAAAGATATGTTTATGCAAGATCAGTTTGAAGCAACATCCTGCTCTGTCAAACATTCTGTCACACACAGGGTGGAGTCAGGGGCCGGTGTGTACTAACCAGTGTTGAAGGCTCTCCTTACTTTTGTGTCTGCACAGGTCCAGTGTCCACACCTCAAGTGTCCAGCAGGAACAAGATGAAACCCACCTGCAGTGTGCTGTGCTCTGTGGAGAACGGGAGAGAGGTCACCCTGTCCTGGCAGAGAGAGGGGGAGACACTGTCCAACACCAGCAGCCCTGATCTCAACACCCCCCTGTCTCTCCCTCTGGAGATAGAAGAGTACAGCTCCACCTACAGCTGTGTGGCTGCAAACCCAGCCAGTGAGGAGAGAAGCTTCTTCAGCATCTCAGAGCTCTGTGGAGAGGAGGGTAAGGAGCAGATCTGGCAGGATAATTTGGATTGACACATAAAATAAGAGCCAAAGAAGTATCAGCTGAATATTCAGTGGCAGAGGTCAGAACCAGTGGAGACATTTTGGCAACAATGCTGCTGTCTGCTTGTACCCCAAGGACACAGATCAAACACACTAAGGAATTCACTGTCACAAAACCAAATGTATCACAAATGAACATCTCATAAGAACATCTCAAGTTTCCTTAGAAGGGGACATGACACAAGTAATTATACTAATTATGCCACATGTCTGCATGGTATAAACACAAATCAACAGCAGATGATTCCCAATACAGCCCTAAACCTTCTTTTTTAAAGGAAACTGAACTCCCAGCTTATTAAGCTCTGTGCCACACTGCTGCTGACCCCTCTGCTCTGTCTCTCAGATACACATCCAGCATCCAGCATCCCTCTAATAGCTGGCATTGGAGCTGCAGTCTTGCTCATCATAACTGTACTGGGGACTGTCATCTACCTGGAGAGAAAGAAGACAACAGGAAGTGGAGGTAGGGGAAGTGTCATTTCTGACATTATAGACAGGCCAGAGTAACTACAGTCTGAACCCTGTAACTGTGTATCTGAGAGAGGCAGGGCCATAAAAGCAAACATCTGATTCATAAATGTTTTCCTTTGGATGCAGAGCAGTCAGGCTCTCTGTAATCTCACCCTCATACCCACAGGCTGACTGTGCAGCACTAAGCCCTAATACTCCTCATGGAACATCTCCCATGTGCTCCTGTTTCAGGTGATTCTGCTGACGTATACACCAATGCCAACTACAGACACCGCCAGAAGCAAAAGGCTACAGCATGCAGTGTTACTGAAGTTACTTACTCTCTTTATAAAACACTGAGTTACAACCCCAGTGACAGCAGGCTGCAGCATTACAGCTGAACAGCAGAGTCTCTGTGACCCCGTCTCTCTGAACAGCAGCATCTCTGTGACCCCATCTCTCTGAACAGCAGCGTCTCTGTGACCCTGTCTCTCTGAACAGCAGAGTCTCTCTGACCCCGTCTCTCCAAACAGCAGTGTCTCTGTGACCCCGTCTCTCTGAACAGCAGAGTCTCTGTGACCCCGTCTCTCTGAACAGCAGTGTCTCTGTGACCCCGTCTCTCTGAACAGCAGAATCTCTCTTCGTCTTCTGAAAGGAGGTGTTCCTGGGGCACTTTTCATTGGTCACATGATCTCTCGTTGTCCTTCTCCAATAGTTTCTGTTAATTAGCATGCAGTTGATGTTCAGAAGAGGCCTTCATTCATAAAAATCTTACCTGCTCCTGGTGCTTTACTGTAGCATCAAAGAGTCACTGCTTATGAATGTCCACACTTATTTCCCCATGGTCTTTGTGTCAAATAGAAACAAACTTAAAATCAGGTTGCCTTCCAAAAATTGCCTTCAAGTCATAGGTGTCGCTGCTTTGACTTGGGTTCTGCAAAAGTTTGATCCCGTAAACATAAAGGAAGAACTTGAATGTAATGAATGTGTTTGAATGTGATGTTTTTTGTTCCAGTTGACTGAATTGTTTTGTTAAAAATTCCTTCTCGGGACTACTGCACTGTGTTCTGTACAAACTGTGGAAAGACCTTCCCTAATGGGCAGGAATAAAGTTATCTAAAGCAAAGCAAAGTCTGTGAGATGATAAATATATACTAGTATTATGTTCCTCATTCTGATATTATGCATTTTTATATTGCTACATAGAGAAGCTCTTTCCTTTGTTGTGAAGGTGCAGCATTTGCTTCTGTGAGATTCAGATGAACTCGCACAAAAGGACAATGTGACCCTCAATAGATAAGACTCAGTGGTACAGAAGGCATATATGAGTCAAGGGATCCGAGTTCATCTTGATTTTTGCAGGATGTAGCATCTTGAAGTGGACTGAACCCACAACCTCCTGGTTAAACATGATTGCACACAACATACCCCAAATCCACACACACATGCACAGACACACACACATTGATATATGCATGAATCAGATGAAGTGCACATGAGTATATGTTGTATGAATATATAAACTATGAAATTCAAGATTACCAGAAGAAAAGTACTGATTGATGTCAATAAAAACATAAAATCAGAAACCTTGGCTAACAGTATCACCAGTTTTGAATGCAAGTGGAAGGTTTGTGGTAAAGGCATTTAGAAGGATGTGTTCAGTTGTGGTCACTAAACTAAAAAAGACATAGAAACCCTAGATGCAGTAGATTGAACAGTAGCAAGACTGGTGCCAGGTCTAAAAAAACATGATTTATGGAAGGAGCTAAAGTGCTTCATCTCCTCAGTGGCAGTAAAAGAACACCTAGTTGAATTCATTATTAAATGAGAAAATCAAACAAAGTTACAAGGAACCACATGACCTCAAACATGACCTCACACATGACCTCACACAAACCAAATCACTATTTCAAAGCTCTGTGTCCTTATTTCCATTATTACATTCCATTACAACTTAGATTTTTCATCTAACCACCTGAAGAGTATGTGATCGTCAAACTGCCTCATATTAAGGTGTCAAATGGGAAAACACTTTGGCAGAGGCTAGTTGTGAGTAAGGTATGTTACACCATTGGAGATTAAAATGTGGCCCAATCTATGAGCTGTAACTTTTACCAAAAATCTTTAATGGCTGACCTGTGTTTTGCAAGTGTATATTTAGTGCCTTTAGTGAGTAAATGTTTTGTGCATCTATGTTGAAGGTGATGTTTTCTTTCCATTGTGAGATGTAGCCACTGTTGCTGTGGTTTGTGAGAGGAGGGGTGCATGAGCTAGCAGATGAAGTGCATGAACACAGTTTGTGAACCACAGGTAGAAACCTCAATGAGTCAGTTACAGGCTTTGAGGAGAAGATACTGACCATGCACAGAACTCAGGGTAGGTAACGTATACACAGAAAGTTATGGTACATAAACAGGAACACGGTGAGACACAGAGAACATTCACATGATGGTATCACAGCCAGCTTGTAGCCTGCAGCCAGCTCCAGCAGCCCTGCAGTACTGAGAAGTGAGCAGCTCCCCACAGCTCCAGAGCAGAGAGGAGAGATTCCCCTGCACCCCATTCTCCACACTGATCTCTCACTCTGCACTTCACACCTCCTACTCTAGAGGGCACCCTCTTACATTCCAGTTCTCTCCTTGCTCCTCCTCTGATACCCTCAGCTCTCCTGTTAACCACTCCTACTTTGCTGTTCTGTAAAGGGGGAATCCCTGTAGCCCTGTAAATAATGGGAAATGAGTGTCTATGAACAATTAGAAAGTCAAAGCCTGCAGGAAGGCCTAGAAGAAAGGCTCACACCAGAGAATTCACCATCTCTAGCCTGTTTCAGATATATTGTTGACCCCTCAAACTGCCACTCTGTCTAAATTCAAGCAGTAAAGATCATGAAAGCAATAAAAAATACACTCATTGGTCAAGAAAGATATAGTGATATTACATGTTATGATATTACATTGGTCCCATATTTTACATGTGAAATACATGTTTATTTTAGATGTTTATGCCATGATTATGCACATTAAATAAGACAGTTATAATGACAGTATAGAAGGAAAAATATTTTTATTCGTCATTATTTTACATGTTTCCTAAATATGGAATGTGAAGAAGTTTAGCCATTTTGACCCAAACCACTTGCCATAGGCTCAGAAGTCACTTGAATTAACCATGTAAAATACTTGCCATCCTGATTACAAATGAACACGACCATTTTGAATTTAGGCATTTAATCTGCGGTGACATGATGACTCCCTCAGTCCCCTGCTGTCTCCTGCAGGCACACACTTCACTCACAGCTGAGTGATAATTTACCCAGCACAGCCTGCTGCCTCAGCAGCTCTGTTACAGCGGCACAGTCTGCAGCGCACTGGAGGGAGAGGCTTCCCTGTGCACAAGAAACACAGAGGAAACTAAGCTTTTCAGATTAATTTTAGAGGAGGCCTGGTGTCTCCTCTGAGTGGCCACCAATGTAGTTATAACAATGACATAAAGGAGTCTTTTCATTGAGGAGTTTATATCTAAAGCCAAACAGTTTGAATGTTTTACATTATTGCATTACATTACATACATTTAGCAGACACTCTTATCCAGAGCAACTTCCAGCACAGTAGAATATAAGTATATCCATTCAAGTAAAATGAGCAACAGTGTCAGACCAAGCTAACAACACTCCCAGACCAGTGGATGTGAGCATAACACTATTCAAGCCCTACCACAAGTTCACTTGTGCAATCTGACTACATTTATTCATTTACATTTATTCATTTGGCAGACGCTTTTATCCAAACAGACTTACAAGAAAAACCATACGCTGTCAACAATATTAGAAGCGCTGCATGAGCAGGTTTCAATGCCTGGCCAGGCAAGGTACAAATTAGCAGGTAAAGCTAAAAGTAAGGTAAGGTAAGCAGGTAAAGTGCATTAAACCATTAGATTAAACATTTTTTAATAATAATATTTTATAGTTTTAGTAGGAGACAGTTTGAGACATGACACGTTCCTTTAGGGGTAGTGTTTGAAGCGCTCAGGTGAGAGCAGAAGAGCTATGTCTTCAGATGTTTCTTGAAGACAGAGGGGGACTCGGCAATACGGATGAAGTGTGGAAGCTCAATCCACATGACTAGGACATGGAAGCCAGGTGTACTACCATGCATCAGTCACTAGATCACAGAATCCAAAATACAACACAGTACTACACGTGATATAAACATCAAATGCTAGAGGTAGCAGGTGTTAGGGGGCGGGGACTGAGGTGGAACTGAGATGCAGTCTGAAGAGGTGGGTCTTCAGTGTACATCAGAAGATGGCCAGTGATTCCGCTGTCCTGACCTCCGTGGGGAGCTCGTTCCACCACTGAGGGATCAGTACAGACAGGGATCGTGTCGGAGAGGAGCGACCCCATCGGGTTTGGGACAGTCAATCACCCATTAGTTGGACAGTACAGTGATCTTGACAGAACATAGGGTTTTACAGAGAGACAGAGGCTGGTTTAAAGTGGAATGTCTGCCTCTTTGAGAATATTCATCACAATTCAAATAAATACACAGCACTGCTTTTGGTACTGATGAAAGGCAATCTGAATGATAGATTTAAGTTAGCTTTTTAGCTGTAGAGGGCAGTGTAGTCACACTTATGGCATCTGTGGTTTTAGTATTTGGTATGTTTTTGTGTTGCAAGTCTAAAAAATTATAATGTTAAAATAAGAAATCACCTCATCTGCAGCCATAGATCAAGTATTTCAATTGATTTTTCTGTGAGTGTTAAATGAATGTATGAAATATCAGCCTGTAATGTGCTCTTGTTTGGATGCTCACAGAGACAATTTCCATCATTCTGTGTGTTTACAGGAAGTGTGTGTGTACACTAGTGCTGTATGGTCAGATACTCATGAATGGACTTTATTATTTTACCAGTGAGCATATGGAACAGCAGTCAGATATGGTAAATCATCATTAGATATGGAAATATGGCGATGCTGGATCACTTGTCTGCATGAGGGGAAACTAAATCTCACTTTAAAACCATTGCATAAGCGTCCAGCTCAGACGCTACATGGATCACATTTACAAGAGAACAGGCCTGAGAGAGAACAGGCACTGCAATAAGGAGGAGGAGCTGGTGTGTGTGAAACGCACTAAAAGCAGGGCTGGACAGACAGCTTTGCTCTTTCAAATTCAAATAATGCAGAGATGAGACTCACTGCACTGCTTCTGGGCATCCTCTGCTTTTATGGTAAGATTTATAATTTCATTACTTTATATTAAAGAAAATATGAATGTGAATATATCAATTTAGAAACACAAAGACCCTCACTCAGTAAAAACTCACCTGTACTATTTATGTACATTTTATAACAAATAAGAAAAGCACAACTTTCTCAGAAAATCCCAGTCTGCATGTGAGAGCAGGTCATATTAAGTGCTCTGCACCTGAATGCTTCTGTAAAGCAGCTTTTCTGCAGGATTACAGGAGCTATTTGTATGAGAATAGAACTCAGTTTTCACTTTTGTTGAGTAATTGTTAGTGAAATTCAAAATGTTATTTACTACCAATCAGCTTGGCCATACGACAGCCACATGCACTGTAATATTAAAGAGAAAATGGAAATATTAACACTGTTTTCAATGTAAACATTTATTGAAATTATTTACACAGTGTTGCAGGCTAGAGTAAAATATAAATAGGCTAAATGATACTGCAATTAAGTACATAATTGAAGTAGACAACAGCTACAATAATAGGCTATGCCGAATCTAATAACCCTTGCTGAACAGTTCAATAAATTCAATTCAATTCAATTTGACAAGGCTGACACATACAAACATAGCAAAAATGTAAATTGAACACATCAAAAACACAACTGTTAACTCAATGTGTATGTGATAAAATACAGGGTTATTCATAAAAATATCACTGATTCCACAGCAGTAGGACTGCCAGTGTGGCATTAGAGCGTGTTTATTAACCTTCATTATCAGGGCTGATTCTGCATTACTGTGACCATCAGTATTTACCAAAAAATCATCCCATTTTACTGTCTGTGTGATTTATAAGGTGAAGACAGGGAAGTAAAATATCAACTGCTCTCATGGATATTCCCAATATTTCATGAATCTTGGTAGAATGGATATTTTGTGTAGCTTAATTGAAAACATTAGATTGCAGGGTGTTTTATTTAATTGTTTAATACAGTACATTGCTCTTAAAAACCTAATCACAGTTTTTTCTGGAAAGACTGCACTCTCAAACTCTAATATGCACAACATTTCCACCACCCATATCAAACTATCTTGAGGAAACAGTGTTTGTACCACAGGGTGCATCTGGTCACCTAAAATGGCTTCATGGTCTCTGGTTGTAATTCTACCATGCAGAGTAAAAATCAGACCCAATGATTCCCACAACAGGGCTGTCCATACCATAAAAGATCCACCACCATGTCTAACAGCTGGGAACAGGGAGTGTGGGTTGAAGGCTTCCTTTGGCCTTCTCCAAACATAAACCTGTCCAGGAAAGGCAAAAATTGTAGACCCATCAGACCATATTACTTTCTTCCACTGCTCAGAAGTCCAGGTTTTCTGCTCATTACACCAGGTTATACATGTTGCACATTGGCCTTGATTACAAGTGGACTCTGAATGGCAGTCCCAGCAGGAATATCAGCTTTTTGAAGCTGAGGATGTACAGTGTTTGTTGAGACTGGGTCATGGAGGTATAGATTCAGTTCTGCAGTTCTAATTTTGAAGCCTTTGTTTGTGGTTTTTAGCAGCTCTCCTATTCAGTAACTGTTCAGCCCTGTGGAAGAGCTTTGACTTGTGACCACTGCTCCTCTTTCCTGATGCAGTTTTTCCTTGGTCTTCCTCTGACATATGCCACCATGATTTTCAGCACTGTTCCCCTTGAAATGGTCAGTAATTGCTGTTTGTGTGACTGATGCACCTGCAGTTCAGGCACCAACAATTTGGCTTCTTTTGAAATCTTTAAGATCTCTCCTGCTGCTTTAGAAACTCACACATAAAAGTGTTTATATTATATATATTTATTTTATGTCTTTTATAACAGAAACATGGTAATAAGTTTTGCCATAGAGTGTCAGTGCTCCGCCCCCCTGGCTGTGTGTTTGTGTTCTTCCCCTGTCCATGTGCTTTTGTTTTTCCTTGTGTTCAGATTTGCCCGCTCTCCCCCTGTCTCCGCCCACCTGATCATCTTCGCCCGCCTGCCTGCACACCTGCTTCCCATCACCTCATCAGCCCTACCCTATATTTACCCTGCTTTTCTCTGTCTTGTTGCCAGTTCGTCGCACAAATTTTGTTTGCCTTCTGTTTCCCGGTTTTCCACGGTCTTCTGTCTCCAAATTTATGGGTCTCTGTGTTTGCCTGCTGTTTTGTCATAAGTTCTGTCAGTCTGTTTTCTGTTTCGTCCTGTCTTTGTCTTCCCCTGTCTGTGTTGGTCTGCTCCTGTCTCTGTGGCACCCGCTTGCCTTTCCTCTCCGGCAGCCTGGGCCGCCTGCTGTTCTGCCTCCGCTCCCTGTTGCCGGCCTGCCCGGATTCTGCCCCTGTCCAGACCCTGCTTCCTGCCTGCTCAGCCCCGGTCCAGCCTGCCGTTCTGCTTCGGCTGCCTGGGTTGCCCGTGGTTCTGCCCCAGCTCCCTGTTGCCGGTCTCCCTGGTTCTGCCCCTTCCCAGACTTCACCCCCGCTTCTCGTCTGCCCTGCCCGGACCTGCCTGCCCAGTTTGTGACCCCTGCCTGGCCTTCGGATCTCGTCTCTGCCTGCCGCTCTGTTTTGTGTGCCCTGCTGCCTGCCTGCCCGTTGCCGACCCTCGCCTGTCCAGACCACGTGCTTGCTCTCTGTTTGTTTTTGGACTGACTTCCCTGGTTTTGACCCTGCCTGTCTTTTACCCTGTCCTCGTCTGCTCCTGTTTTGGGGCTTTAATAAAGCCACTCTGCCACTCACCTCCGGGTCTGCGTGTGAGTCCTCACCCCGCATCCCTGACATAGAGTCCCTTATAATTGTGATTTAGTCTGTTCCAAATACAAGTCCTTTTAGATTTGGTGTTCAGATTTTGTCTACCCCCTGTATAATTTGATGAATATATACAGTGCCTTGCAAAGGTATACAGACCCTTGACCAAATCTCACATTTACTGAATTACAAATGATACACAAATTTTGTTCTGTGATATTTTATTTAAAATCACCCACACTCCAAATTTATAAATTCAAGGTAACAGTAGTTTTATATTAGATTTTTTTATAGAAAAATATTAAAATTGAAATTTTGAAATATAGTTTGCATAAATATTCAACCCCTGTGCTCTGGAAGCTTCAGGTTTACACAGATGAAAAATAAATTGTCCTAACAATCAAGGGTCTGAATAATGCTCTATATACTGATGTCACAGCTTACCTTTTTTATAACTGTGTGTCACTATACAGTCTAGATCAAGGTAGACTTTGATCATCTATTACACCCAAGTCTTTTTCAAAATTAAAATTATAGTGACTTGCATTGCTAGTGCCTGAATTTCATTTGCTAAAATGCCCCATCTTGATTCCATTTAAATCTTATAGGGTCAGAAGGTCATTTTAACAACAGCCAAAGTAGCATATATGAGTTATGGAGCACCTCCACCCATCCAAAGATGGACAGTAAATGATGTGACACAAACAAGACATATACTGCTAATCTTGCAAGGGATGTTTCAGGTAGATACGCTTTAATACAGAATTATAAAAATAATGAAGTAAAGCATTAAAAAGATGGGGAGGGTGAATGAGGACACTCCTGTCTGAATCCGTTCCGCCTCTGAGGTTACTCCAGTCCCAGGTCTTCACTCTGATGCTCAGTCTGCCATTGGGTGACTCCTGTCACTTCCTCTTCCTGTGTTTCACTGCGTTCTCCTGTGGTATAAAGAGAGAGAGGAAGCAAGCAGAGGCCCAAACCAGGAGATCTTAGACTCAGTCCTGGGAATCTCCTGCATATACTGCTGCTCATTCCAACCATAACTGCAGCCAGGGAATTCAAACAAGCATTTTTTATTGTTCTTAACTGCTCACTGAAGAGGGTAAATAATCCTTTATTAGACTTTCAAGGCCACATAATGCCAGAAATACCTTTTAAACTCAGTCCCAAAGCCATGTCAGAGACTCACATTCACTTCACTAGAATACACTCAATATATACCTATTTTCACATGTATATTCCCTTAATGGATTTTAATTTTGTTGTAAAGCACCCTGGGATCTACACATGAAGAGCATTATATAAAGTCATGGCTTTGTGTTGCTGTGGAACTGGCTTTCTAACCATAAGGTTGCAGGTTTAAATCTCATGTGTGGCACTGCTGTTAGACTTTTGAGTAATACCTATCCTGACTCACTTTAGTACATATCCAGCTGAGCATGTACATGAAGTGTAAAAACATTACATATATAATAGCAGTGAGTGTCAAGGTGTGGAACTCCATATAAATGTAAAGGTAAAGGTATTTTCAGTAAATGGTATAAAAAGCAACTTCCAAATAAAGAAAGTAGTTTATAATTTAACTTTTATACCAGAAAAGTAGAAAAATAGAACAATAGCATGTTGCCTTTAATAAAGAATGGATGTGAAATGCAGAAATTTGATGGTGAGGTAATTAAAACAAACACTGTGACATGTGGTCTCTCCCTCTCCCCTTCTCTTACTCCCTTTTCTATCTGTACATCTTCCCCTCTCTCTCTTCTCCCCCCTTCTCTCTCTCCCCTTTTACCTCTGTATTTCTCTCTCTCCAGGTGTGTGTGTGTTCTCTGCCATATCAGAGGTGAGGAAGCTGAATGGCACTGTAGGAGAGACAGTCTCTTTCCCAGCTGCAGTGAAAACATTTGGGTACCTCATAAAAAACAATGGGACAGATTATAAGAATACGGAACCCAAAGACAGAGTGCAGTGGGACAACAGCACTGGATTCTTCTCCATCACTGACCTGAAGATGGAAGATTCTGGAGAGTATAAAGTACAGAATAATGATAATAACAAGAAGAAAGTAGAGACCATATACCAGCTGACTGTGTACAGTGAGTATCACCACTATATTCAACATCCTGTCAGTTATATTACTAAGATATTCACTGTGTGTGGAGTGTAAATGAGGTGTGAAATGTGAGTATCTGGGTATGTGAGCTCAGTATGAAGTGACATCCTGCTCTGTCAAACACAATCTGTCACACACAGGGTGGAGTCAGGGGCCAGTGTGTACTGACCAGTGCTGAAGGCTCTCCTTACTTTTGTGTCTCTGCACAGATCCAGTGTCCACACCTCAAGTGTCCAGCAGGAACAAGATGAAACCCACCTGCAGTGTGCTGTGCTCTGTGGAGAACGGGAGAGAGGTCACCCTGTCCTGGCAGAGAGAGGGGGAGACACTGTCCCACACCAGCAGCCCTGATCTCAACACCAACCTGTCTCTCCCTCTGGAGATAGAAGAGTACAGTTCCACCTACAGCTGTGTGGCTGCAAACCCAGCCAGTAACAAGACAGTGACAGTCAGGCCTGAGACAGATACTGAGTTTTTAACAGGACCCAATGGCAGAGATGTGTGTGTGTGTGTGTGTGTGTGTGTGTGTGTGTGTGTGTGTGTGTGTGTGTGTGTGTGTGTGTGTGTGTGTGTGCATGCGTGTGTGTACACAGTATTATTGACTCAGTCACTCAGGGTGCCAGTGGTGGTTTCCTGCAGGGTGCATGTGATGTATCTAGTGCAGTAAAGTAGCAGCTACAGGAGAGGTGCTGCCTTCACTCCTCTGGCTTGCAGCTTGTTGCTGCTGGTGCCCTTGTGGTGAGCAGGGAAGCAGCATGTGTGTGTGTGTGTGTTTGTGTGTTTGTGTGTGTGTGTGTTTGTGTGTGTGAGTGTGAGTGTGAGTGTGAGTGTGTGTGTGTGTGTCGTCTTTCACCAGTACACAGCCTCTCCACATGGCAGCACCTGGCAGCTGGATGTTTTTGTAACTCCAGGCAGATCAGCAGAGGATCTGGTAGCAGCAGTGAGTCTCAGATTTCTAACCCATCAGCTAAAATGCAGAAACATGAGGACTGTCAGGACCCTTGGGATGACACAGCCTCAGTCAGCAGGACCTGCAGATTTTTCCTACACATTAGAGAAATCCACCCTTTCCTCCCCACCTACTTCCCCCAGGTCCTGGTGCAGCCCTGGTTCTCTCTCAGCTAGACTATAACAGCTCCCTCCTCCTGCCCTCCCTGCATGTGTGATCAAACCCCTGCAGCTCATTCAGAATACTGCAGCTCTGCTGCTCCATAATGCCCCCAAATTTCCCAAATCTCACCCATCCTGCTGTCCCTCCACTGGCAACTGGTGGCTTGCATTTGCTTCAGATCACTGATGTTACCCTAGCAAGCAGTGCAGGGAATGGCTCCCCTTTATCCTAAATCAATCAGCAGACCCTCTGCACTGTCCAGGACAGAGCACTCAGCTGCTTCAGAGTCCCTGCAAACCACCCTTACAGCAGAAGAATGGGTCTGATGGTCAACACTCACAAAACTGAAGTCATTTCTCAATGGCAGTTTGGACCACCATTCCATCCAACAGCCTGCAGAATAGAACACCAGGAATTATCCACTGTAGCTGTTGTGTTTATGTTCTCCCCATCTGTCATTGTGTCCATGTGCATTTGTTTTTCCTTGTGATCCAGCCCTGCCCCGTTTTGTCTCCGCCCACCTGAATCTCCACCTGCCTGCCTGCACACCTGTTTCCCATCACCTCATCAGCCCTACCCTATATCTAACCTGCTTGTCTCTGTCCTGTCACCAGATAAGTGTTTGTCCTGTTTTTCCAGCCGTTATTTTTTCTTGAAAGTCTTCCATTTTTGTTCCTGCCTGTATTTGACTTTGATTGCAAACAGAGGCTCTGTTTGCCTGATTATCTGCCTGCCTGGTTACAAACCCTCCCTGTTCCTGTTTTTGACCCTGGTTTGCCCAGCTGACTGCCTGTGTGTGCCTGTTCTGGTTTTGCTACCTCGCAGTCATTTATTAAAGCTTTTGGTACAAGTAATGGAGTCCGTGATCAGTCCTTGCCTGAGCTCTGACAATTATCCACTGTTTGCAATGTATATTTAAGTATAAATATCCTATCAAGAACTCCACCATGGAAATAAGGTGTGAAATGTAAGCAAGGATATGCTGCATTTGGTCACCTATGCAGATGGGTTTTGTAAAGCAGCCTGTGCACTAAAGTTTAAGTCAGGCAGTCTTATATCCACCCTATTCTATGGGTGTCCACCTGGAACTAGATGAAGTCAACAAATGCAGTGTTTGTGCTTAGTGTTAGGACTCCAGAGAGTCCTCCAGTATATTCAGCATATCAGAAACACAAAAAAGAAGCATGAGGCTGGCAGCACTGCTTTTGAACACACTATCAGCCCTGATCTCAGCTGCCCCTGTCTTTCCCTCTGGACTCTGCAGTCATTCAAAAATGCACAAGTAATGGAGAAGATTGATTAGATACAATGGACAGCCATACTGTAATGTAATGCAGTATAAATGAGATGTAAATACAGTGTAAATAAGGTGTGAAATGGGTGGGATATGTACATGTGTACTGAACAGTGCTGAAGGCTTTCCTTAATTTTGTGTCTCTGCACAGATCCAGTGTCCACACCTCAAGTGTCCAGCAGGAACAAGATGAAAAACCTGCAGTGTGCTGTGCTCTGTGGAGAACATGAAAGAGCACACTGTTTTGGCAGAGAGCAAGACACTGTCCCACACCAGCAAAATCTCAACACCCCCTGTCTCTCCCTTGGAGATAGAGGAGTACACATTTACCTAACAAACCATTTATTTTGGGTCATCTTCAGCATCTCAGAGCTCTGTAGGGAGGAGGGTAAGGAGCAGATCTGGGAGGATAGGAAGGGAGGATCTGAGTGAGTGGATAGTTACAGTGAGGGTGATGGAGAGCAAGAGAGAGAGAGAAAGGGGGATTACATGTGGGCATGAAAGAGCAAACACTATTTTCGTGCAACTATTCTCAGAGCAAAATCATTCAACATCTGATACACACTAACCTTTTTAAAGGTGTAGATATTTATAAAAGCCATTTGTTTTGTGTCATGTAGCTACATGAGTAGTTTGTGAAAACTTTACTTACAGTAAAAATTAATTTGGATTGACACATAAAATAAGAGCCAATGTAGTTGCCAGTAGTCTCCCAATTCAGTGGCAGAGGTCAGAACCAGTGGAGACATTCTGGCAACAATGCTGCTGTGCTTATTCTCCAAGGACACAGATCAAACACATGAAGGAATTCACTGTCACAAAACCAAATATGTCACATACCAACATCTCATATAAGTTTCACAAGAAGCAGACATGACACAAGTAATTATAGTAATTATGCCACATGTCTGCATGGTATAAACACCAATCAACAGCAGATGGTTCCCAACACAACCCTAAACCTTCTTTTTTAAAGGAAACTGAACTCCCATCTTATTAAGCTCTGTGCCACACTGCTGCTGACCCCTCTGCTCTGTCTCTCTGATACACATCCAGCATCCAGCATCCCTCTGATAGCTGGCATTGGAGCTGGAGTCTCACTCATCATACCTGTACTGGGGACTGCCATCTACCTGAAGAGAAAGAAGACAACAGGAAGTGGAGGTAGGGGAAATGCCATTTCTGACATCATAGGCTAGAGTAGCTACAGTCTGAACCCTGTAACTGTGTAGCTGAGTGATGCTATAAGAGGCAAACATCTGACTTATAAATGTTTACATTTGAAAAAGATACTTTCAATGCACTGTTTATTGTGTAGAGCAGTTACTCTGAAAGTATGTGTTTGTATGTGGGTGTTTGTATATTTCTCATCTTGTGTATATGTGTGCACATTTATCTTGTATTGAAGCTGTGTGGAGGTGTAGCTTAAGCTTGTACACAGTGGTTTGCAGGTTAAATTTCTGGGGGGTATCTGTTGTACCCTCTCCTTCAGTAAATGTCCAGCTGAACAAATGGAGTTAAATGGGGAATAATTATCCTATTTAACCTATTCAACCCATTATACCAGCTATTATACAAGCTGCTCTATTATACAAGCTGCTCTGGATAACGGTTTATGCTAAGCACTCAATAATTCATACATGTGTCTCAGATCATTAGGGTCAATGACTGGCAGATATGTATTGTTGTATTTATGTTGTAGTTCTCCCTGCTGACATCATGTACGCTGATATTAACCATGGAGGCAAAAGGACACAGCGACAGGTCAGTCCAGCAGAATCACTGAACAGCAGGTTAAACAATATGTCCAACTTGATGAATTGGCTACTTATTGATCCATAATGCCCCTTTCATGATACCAAAATGTCTGCTCACTCATTTTTAAGGCCTAAGGTTTTCCAAAGTAATGACATACAGTAGCTAGCCAGCCAGATGTAAACCTGAGGCCTCTTACTAATACCTGCTCTTCTCTGTCCTTTCTCCAGAATGGCCAGACACATCAAACTGGTAAGATGAAATTCTGTCTTTTTAAACTGTTTTAAATACTGTTCGTTGTAAAATGTATGTATGAATATGTCCAACATCAAGCAACATTAAAATTGAATTCCTTAGCCCACGTTTTCATGAAATCTTGGGAAAAATATTACCACCTTTACTCTCTAAACCTCTCTAAAACATAATCACTTGACTGCCATATAGCCAGTACAATACATGCTTTAGATCCCTGTAGCCAAGATAGTATACACTCCAGATACCTGTAGCCAGTATAGCATATGTTCCTAATGAATTATGAACAAGTTTAGGACCATTAGCAGCTTAATACTTGTGAGATAGTTTTTTGCCTCTCTTAGTTCATCTTCAAATTCAAAATACATTTTAAAAGCACACAGTTCAGCAGGAACTGAATTCCTCTAGTCACTTGACTGCCCTCTAGCCAGTGCAGTATGTGCTCCAGATCCATCTAGATAGTGCGGTAGACATTCTAAATGAATCATGAACAAGTTTAGGTCAAACAGAAGTTTTTTTTTACCCTCTGTTAGTCCAACTTCAATTTTTAAAACATAGTGAAACACACAGTTCAGTAGGGAGTGTTTGACCGTCTGTTCTGCCTAAAGACCCAGCTGTCCAGGGACTCAGAGACCCCTCCCACCTATTCAGAGGATGACATCATCATTCTCACAGGCTGACTGTGCAGCACTGATCCCTAATTCTCCTCATGGAACATCGCCCATGTGCTCCTGTTTCAGGTGACTCTGCAGACGTATATGCCAACGTTAACCACAGACACCCCCAGAAGCAAAGGGCTACGGCTTGCAGTGTTACTCAGGTTAGTTACTGTCTTTGTAGAACACAAGAGCTAAACCTCTGGTGACAGCAGGCTGCAGCATTACAGCTGAACAGCAGAGTCTCTGTGACACTGTTTCTCTGTGACCATGTCTCTCTGTGACTCTGTCTCTCTGAACAGCAGCATTTCTGTGACCCCATCTCTCTGAACAGCAGCGTCTCTGTGACTCCGTCTCTCTGAATAGCAGCGTCTCTGTGACCCCATCTCTCTGAACAGCAGAGTCTCTGTGACCCTGTCTGTCTGTGACCCCGTCTCTCTGAACAGCAGAGTCTCTGTGACCTCACATCTCTGGTAAAACCTGCCAGCCTGAATGAGAGCAGCCTGCATCAGGATAGCCAAACAGCAGCATCTCTGTGACCTCGTCTCTGTGACCCTGTTCCTCTGTGACCCCGTCTCTCTGTGACCCTGTTCCTCTGTGACCCCGTCTCTCTGTCTGTAGGGTGAAGAAAGCTGTGTCTACTCTGAGGTCAGAGGATAAAAGCATGGCCGCAATGGAGAGAGTGATGTCATTTTTCTTATGTTTCATGGGAATACAGTGGCCCTGGATATGAACCGAATATTTGCCAAGTCATTTCAGACTTTTGAACACAGCTCATTTCACTGGTTAGATGGTCTCCAGCTGCTCTTCAGTTTATCTATAGACTGAATAGGAGTTATTGGAACGTTGGGATGTCTGGAGGCACTATGGTAGAATCTTTTTTAGATTTTAACCCATTTAAATCTTAATCTGGTATAAAATCTGACCTAAAGTCCTCCTATTTTAGTTTATTGTATACAAATCACACAGAGGCATGAACACACATGATAATACTCACACTAACACACACACACACACACACACACACACACACACACTCACACACTAACACACACACACACACACACACACTCACACGCACACTCACTCACACTAACACACACTCACACACACAGTCAATGGCTATTTTTCACACTGCAAGTCCCACAGTGCATCACAGTGAAGTGGGAACCAACCAGTTTATTCCACCAGCTGATATGGCTGTGATCCATCCTGAGCTGTAGCTCAAATGAGCATCTTACTGACTGAGCCACTTGATATTTGGCATTCCATTTGACAAGCAATGGAATTGGACAACCAAACAGCCATTGCCTCTCAGCAACACCCTAATCACCACCCCTGTGAAGATGATGGTTCTGTCAGGTAATTGATCTGCATACCAGGGTTGGGTTGGTCTAGGGTGATAAAGGGGGAACAACAACATTTATTATGAAATGATCAAAAAATGAATAACAGAGTATAAAAAAACAGGACTAGCACACTGGTTGCGCATCTAAATATTTAAATGTAAATTTTGCAGGATGTTTTGCACTGTGTGAAGGAGAACCTTCACCTTACCTCCAAAACCATTTGTTTGTTCAATGATGAATTTGTTAAATGTATAAGGATTGTTGTCTTTCCATTTCCAGCCTTGCCAATAAATGAGCTCATTAATCAATTTCATTCCATACAGCTTAATATATGATAATATGATAGTTGTCTTTGTGTGTGTTTAATTGAGCAAAGCCAGCCCATTCGTTAATGGTGTATTAAATTGTCAGGGCACAGGCAGGGACTCAGATGCAGACAGAGGTGGAGGATACTCAAATGATTTATTACAGTCCACAGGGGTAGTCCAGAAAACAGGGTCAAAACAGGCGATGTCCAAAACCAGAAAAGCAAGGCAAACGGTACAAAGTCGGATCTGAGAATCGAGGTCGGGAAACAGGCGAGATCAAAAAAACAGGCAGGCAGAAAAATCACACGCGGAAATAGCTGGTAGCAAAACAGATAAACTGAGACGAACTGGCAACGAGACAACGAACAAACAGGGAAGATATAGGACTAGTCTGATGAGGGGATGGGATGCAGGTGCGCGGGGAGGCAGGTGGAGACGATCGGGTAATCAAGTGGGTGGGGACAGGGCGGAAAGCAGGCCAGGGCTGGAACACAGAGAAACAGTAAACAAGAGCACTTGGACGGGAAAACAAAAACAAAACCGTCTAAGATGCCGCAGTACTGACATAAATACAGTGGCTGGAGAGCCGGAGGCTCACATTTGACAGTTGACTGCCCTCAGGCTGGTTTTACTTATTGGTTTAAAAAAATGTAATAATAATAATTATTATTATTATTATTATTATTGCTATTGTTGTTGTTTTTGTTTTGTTTCATTATTTGTTTGCTCTTTCTGCTCATTTTTGTGAGAAGTGTTGGCCAGCTTCACCACACACCTTTTAGTGTGCAGCCTGTATTCCACATATAGTGAATCAAATAATAAAATGAATAATACTCAAATTGTGTTTATTTGAATCTTCAACATTAAAGGCATCAAAGACAAACCATACACTAAAAAGTAGAGCAAAAAATAAAACGAGAGGACCTTCATTGGCTTTCAAGTTCAAAATGTTGAATATAATGAAGTTGAAAAGATGACTGTTAATTATAGTTTACTTAGTGTGAGACGGCAGCAAGTCCAGCAAATGATGATGGCCAAATGTTTTGCATGCCAATTTCTCTCAAAACTAACACAATGGTACAGTTAAAAAATGCCTAAATATCTGAATGAATGCAATCAATTAGCCATTCCACAACTTTAGGGTGTCCACTCAGCACGACTTCTGCCATGTTGTTGGCATATTTAAAACAGCAACAAGAAGTAACTAATGCTAATGTGAGCAAGTACTTCAGATGTACTTGTTTACACCCAGTCTAGGTGGTTGTAAAGGAAGATGGTTGTCACAGTGGTGTATCAGTAAGAATACAGGAGCAGGATGTCCAGTTGAGTGTTTTCATTAGAGCACGCACACACACCACAACATGGACTACAGTTAAATGGTATACTTACGGGTCTGGTGGGTGGTGGATAGGTAACAGTATGTGTGTAGTTTGGCTGCACAGACAAACAAGGGATTCAAAGTGAATTCCATGACACCCATCCAGTGCTTCACCCCCTGAAATAGGTAAGACACTGAGATAATAAATTTTATAACATCCCTCTTGGCTTTACCATTGACAAGCCCTGGGGATAGACAGGTCAGAGGGAAAATGATGACATGGGGGTTGTCTTCAGGGGTGAGTTTCATACCTCTGTGAGTGAGATCCAAACCTCTGCTCTTACTGCACAACTCACTCACACCACCAACATCGTTACCAGCTGAGCTAAAGGCAGTTTGTCCTTAGCTCCACAGGTAATGGCACTAGCTAAACAAGTCTCAGGGAGTGACGTCATCGCCGAAAACACTCTACTTTTAGCCCTGCTTTACTGCTTACTTGTGGGACCAGAAGCAGCAGAGAAAATCTGTGCAAGTTTAAACCGGTTCAATAAAAAAAAACACCTGTGAGATGTGGGTGGCGTGAGTTCCTCACCACCACGGAGCAGAGGCAAACAAGTGGCTCTTTAGAAGACCAGGTGCTGAAAAATCAACCACAGGTCTGCAAAGAGGTGAGAGACACTACTCATTGATGCATCAACATGTACACATTCTCTGACATTCAGTCTGCTACTGTACTGCAGTGCAGCATATTCCTGAACAGGATCCAGTCTAACCAAAGAGCTTTCCTGTGGTCCATGTCTCTGACATTGCCCATTACATTCCCATATGCTCCCTTTACAACCCCTTATGGACAGTGTGACCCTCAGTGGGTAACAAGACTCCTCAGTGGTACAGAAGTGATGTGTGTCATAAAGACTCATCAGGTCAGAGTTCATCTTGATTCCTGCAGGATGTAGCAGCTTGAAGTGGACTGAACCCACAAAAACCTGGTTTAACATGATTGCATACAACATACCCCAAATCCACACACACACAACTACATAGGGGCATACACACACACGGACACACACACACACGGGCACACATAAAAACACATGTTGTCACTCACACACACACTCCCACATATGCATATACCCACACTCATAAACGTGCACACACAAATACACACACATACAGTATAGACACAGAAACGCACAAATACACATACATGCTGACACATTCTAATATCTAATATCTACATTCATATGGGTATGGATGTGTTTGTGTCAATATGTGTACAATTTATGAATATATTGTAAATTATGAAACCTAAGATTACCAAAAGTACTGTATACAGTATGTTGGCAATAAAAATGTCATATATGAAAACCTACAAGGATACAAGGATAGCGGGGAAATTTTTAGTACAACTTAGATGTTGAAGTAGATCCAACTCTGTCAGAACAAGACATTGTGCTGGAACAATTACAATGGCCAACAGGTCTATAAGTGTAGAAAACAAGTGGAAAGTTTGTGGTTAAAGCATTGAGATGACTGTGTTCAGTTGTGGTCACTGTACTAAAAAAAGATATAGAAACCCTAGTGTGGTAGAGAGAAGAGCAGCAAGACTGGCTGCAGGTCTGAAAAACATGACTTATGGAAGGAGCTAAAGTGCTTCATCTCCTCAGTGCCACTAAAAGGACACTCAGGGGGATTCAGTATTAAATGAGAAAATTAAGCAAAGTGACATGGAACAGTTTGGGCCACTTATTTCACACAAAAGAAACCACTGTTCCAAAGCTCTGCTACCCAATGATTTATCAGTTATTTTCATATAACTTGGCTTTGAGACATTTCCTTATACCATGTGAAGGTAATGTGGTCTTTCAAACATTATGCATCACATTAAGGTGTCAGAAGGAAACACATCAGCAGAGAGCGGCTGTGATTAAGGTGTGGTAGATGATTGGAGATTAACATATGACCCAGTTTCTTAACTGTAACTTGTAATTTTGATTGTTGATATCAAAACCTTTAAATGCTGACCCATTTTAACAAGTTTATAGTTACAGCTTGTGGAGAATATATGTTTTATACATGTGAAACTGTTTCTTTACTTTTCTATCTTGAGATGTAGTAACTGTTGCTGTGGTTTGTGAGAGGAGGGGTGCATGAGCTAGCAGATGAAGTGTATGAACACAGTTTGTGAACCAAAGGTAGAAACCTCAATGAGTCAGTTACAGGCTTTGAGGAGAAAATACTGAGCATGCTCAGAACTCAGGGTTGATAAAATATGAAGGAGGAAGTAACACTAAATGAACAGTCAGAGAGACAATATTCACACAATATTATCACCCCAGCTTGTAGCCTGCAGCCAGCTCCAGCAGCCCTGCAGTACTGAGAAGTGAGCAGCTCCCCACAGCTCCAGAGCAGAGAGGAGAGATTCCCCTGCACCCCATTCTCCACACTAACTGTGCTCACACAACGGCCGCGACAACGAGCGACATGGCGACTGTCACTCAGTATCGCTCAGCGACCATTGGAAATGAATGACTTCACCGACTTAAAAATCTTCACCAAAGCATTAGCAGCCAGAATAGAAACAGTTACTCCTACACTAATCCATACCAACCAGACTGGTTTTATTAAAAACAGGCACACTTCAAACAACATCCGTAGACTTTTTAATCTGATTGACATATCCCAGAAACAACAACAGAAAGCCATCACAGTATCACTAGACGCAGAAAAGGCATTTGACAAGGTTAATTGGACATTTTTATTCACTACTCTCCGCAAAGTCGGTTTCGGAGAGTCGTTCATCCATTGGATAAGGACACTATACACATCACCTATGGTCACAATCACCACAAATGGGATCACTTCACCAACCTTCACACTGCACCAGGGAACCAGACAAGGCTGCCCAATCTCTCCATCTCTTTTCGCCATCTTCATCGAACCACTTGCAGCAGCAATACGTCAAAACAGCAAAATTAAAGGAATACAAAATGCCAAGACACAACACAAAATCAGCCTATATGCAGATGACTTATTATTGTACCTACAGCACCCCCAAGCATCACTACAGGAAGCATTCAATATCATCAACAAATTCTCCAAGGTCTCGCATTATCAAGTTATTTGGAAAAAATCAATTGTGCTACCACTCTCTGAAGACAGCTGGGACACTGCAGTCCAAGATCCAACTCTTCCTCTTAACACTGGTAACATCAAATACTTGGGCATCACTATTTCCCCCAGGCTGTCAGAGCTGTTCAACCTCAACTATACACCCCTGTTAAAAAAAGTAGAAGACGATTTCAAACGTTGGACCAAACTTCCACTCACCCTCATCGGCCGAATCTCAGCAGTTAAAATGAAAACTTTACCACAGATCAATTACCTGTTCAGCATGATTCCCACTACCCCCACAGAAAAATGGTTCAAGACACTGGATTCGTTAACTACTCACTTTTATTGGAAAAATAAAAAACCCAGAATCTCACTCTACAAAACACCAAATCTCTAGGAGGCCTTGAAGCACCAAATTTTCTACACTATTATCTGGCAAATCAAATACAATATTTATTCAAATGGACACAATTACATAGTCATTCAGACCCATGGATAGAGCTGGAACAATCCCTATGCCATCCCACCTCAGTTGCAGGTCTCCCTTTTCCCAATCAATCAAAAAAATGAATTATTTTAACAACATCACTATCTATACAACTCTGACAGCCTGGTGGAAAGCAAATAAAATCACTGAATCAACCTTAGCACCAAACAAATTAGCCCCTATCTGGCACAACCCTGACTTTCACCTAAACAACTCCCCAATCCACTTCTCCAAATGGGAACAAAAGGGAATCACTCATCTTCACCACCTATTCGAAAACTTCCAATTTATGTCATTTACCTCAATTATCCGGAAATATGGGGTTGGGAGGGACCAATTCCTCCAATATCAGCAGCTGAAATCAGTAATCAAATCCAAAGTTAACTTAACCAACTACACACTGCAGCCGTCTAAGATAAGTGAACAACTGATGAACATCAAAGATCACCGGAAAATCATCTCCAAAATATACAAAATAATCTCCACCTCAGACAATTTGACAGTTCCTAGAATACAGTGGGAAAAAGACTTGGCTTTCTCTCCCAACTCTGATTCCTGGATTGAAATCTGTAAGAACATCTTTTCTATGACCACTAACTCCGATTTACAACTGATTCAATATAAGACCATTCACAGAAGCCACATCACCCAGAGTAAAATGTTCAAAATGGGATTAGCGGTAACAGACACTTGTTCACAATGCACTCAAGGTAGTACTGACAACTATCTTCACGCCACCTGGACCTGTCAACCAATTCACTCCTTCTGGATCACAGTCACTAACACGATTTCCTCCATCTTGGACTGCAGAATCCCGCTATCCCCATCACTCTGTCTCCTAGGAGACACCTCAGAAGTAACCCACATGCCAAATTACAAAAACCCATTACTCGTCTCTCTAACTATCGCTAAGAAAATAATCTTTCAGAACTGGAAATCAAGAAAATCCTGCCACATCGCACATTAGATCAACCTCATCTCAGAACACATATGTACAGAAAAAACAACCGCACACAAAAAGAACAATTTATCAGCTTTTAATAAATCCTGGAATCCATTTATACTCTTCTCACAAAACTCTGCTACGACTTAAGCCACGTACATGACCATAACTCCCTACACATGTGCTCATCCCCCCCCTTTCCTCACCCCTCTTCCTCCTCTCTCCTATCCCCTTCTTTTTCCTCTCTAGTCCATAGTACTATATACACGTCCATTCTTAACGCACACACAGGCACACAGGTACACACACACACACACACACATATATATATATATTGTCTAGATCATGTCTATGTCTGCCATTTGTCTGTTTGTCTGTCTGCCTATTTGTCTGTATATTTGTCTTGTCGGTGTATGCCTGATTGTCCGTCGGCCTGTTTTGTCTGTTTGTCGGCCTGTTTATCTGTCTGTCTGTTTGTCTATCTGTCCTCTGCTTGCATTAAAACTGTAATATACCGTGTCTTTAACATCACTTTTGCCCTTTGCACTTTGGGTGGGTGGGTGAATGGGTTATGGAGCGGCTTCAGTCAACGTTTGTATAATTAAACCAGAATAAAAATAAAGTTGTCCTCCGAAGAGGGGGGGTGGTGGCGGGCTTTAAAAAAAAAAAAAAAAAGGAAATGAATGACTTCCGGCCGCTTTGTCGCTAGTTGTCGCTGCCGGTGTGAGTGCAGGGTGATCTCTCACTCTGCACTTCACACCTCCTCCTCTAGATGGGACTGTGGAGTCTCAGTTTCCTTCTGGTCAGTATGAAGAGCACATGTCGGTCAAAGGTAATCTGAACTGTGACCCTATGCGTAAGTTTAGCGAACAAAACAAACAAGCACAGGTACCAAGCAACAGTGGCTGCCTCTCTGAATGCAGCAGAAATGTGCAGAAATGCCACGTTTTTATGAAAAATATGATCGAAATACTACACATAACTATTACATGTAATAAATAAACAGCTCTTTTTATATATCTGCATGCAATCAACACGTAATGATTTGGTTGAAGTGGGACCTCTCCTGAGGAGTAGAGTATGTCAGTGTTACTGACTGCACAAACATCCATCCAATAAAACCAACATCTACAGAAACAGCAGTAGCTACCATTCAGATGCACTTAGTTTAATGCCAGCAGTTCATTCTCCATAGTCACTCCCAATACAATTCATATGACCTGGATTGTTATCTGTCAGGAGTTGTTATCTGTCAGGATTACTTGTGTTATTCTTATTTCCCACCAAGTGTTGCTCTGCCCACAGCTTTGAAAATAAAGGCACCATATTTCATCAAGTTACAGCACCTGTAGAAAAGGGCCACATGTTTCTGTCTTTGTTTGCGCACCACCCCCATCTCCTACAGGCACTTGTTTACAACTCAGTTGAAAGCTGCCCAAACCGGTCCTGCTGCTCCCCTTATCAGCAGGACCCCCCACAGGTAACTCGAGGCACAGGCGCACCCCCAAAGACGGCCCCCAGGTCACCATTTGCCCTCTGACCTGTCCGTATCATTTAGCCACCAATAAGAACCCCAACAGGGCCAAGGATACGGGACAATATAAAGGTAGTGGTGACATCCCCCACCTCAGTACCACACCAATACCTGTGAAGTGCAGATCTGGGGAGACCAAACCCTTGAGGACCGAGCCCATTGTGTTGTTGTTGTGTGCGTCTGTGCCTGAGTAAGTACAATGCCTGAGTTCAACTGGTTGTAATACAATTGTCTGTAGAGAGAGAAGGGTGATATGCATTGTTGTCCAATGTGTGCATGTTAGTAAGTTTGTGTTTATCTGTTACGTATAAATGTTTCCATTGCCATAACCATCAATGCAGCTAAGAGTCTGTACCCGGAAAATTGGTTACAATGTATAGCCATCCCAGTGCAATGTACTTTGCAATATCGCCTAAATGTCTGCCTGTATATGTTGCATATAGATGATAAATGTATATTTTATAAATGCTATAATTGCACTACTGTGTGGCATTGTATATTGCATGTTCCCCATGTGATCCATCAGTCCTGATTTATTCTCCCTGCTTACTCCTTGCAGGAAACCACACACATTCAAACAACCACACACACCTTCCAAAATCCTCAATAAAACCCTGAACCCGGAATCTGACTCCTGTGTCCTGACCGATACCCCACTGTGACAGCAAATTAGCCTGAACCTAGTTACGGGTGAAACTGCCCCCTCAGTTTCAGCACCATATCCATTTTATAGGGCTTTGGGGAAAATTCTCAAAAGACTTGGTTTGATTTATAACATTTTAAACAATTAAAATTTCCCCATGTGTTAAAATTTATTATATATATAATATAATATATATTAGTGGAATTCTTCACTGGAACACACAGCACATCGCCTAGGCAACCGCACAGCCATGGCTCTGTCCCTGTGTGCTGCTGGGAGGGGGGAGAGGGGGTGCGGGAGCAGATGCTCTCTGACTTTCCTGCTGTTTCCCGAAGCCTGGGACACCTTCAGCACCACGGACAGAGGCCTCTCCTACAGGCACACTCACCTGCACCTCACTGATAATCAGCCGAGGTCTGGCTGGTTGCTTTGACTTGTTATAAAGAGTCCTTTCGGTTCATCGTAACTTCCGCAAAGTGAACGTGGTCCGCTAGTGAGCATCTGTCTCTGTGCGTAGCTTGGGATTGGAGGGGGTAGGTAAGAATTTTCCACGTCACATCCTCTTTATCGTAGACAATGGCAAATATGAAGAGTATTTTCTTAGATTGTCTAATTTGCATTACTGGTATGTACGAATGAAGTTCCCACAATTTCTTTTTACAGTCTGTCTAGTGTATCTTACGTCCGTTTGGGCTGTGTTTAGAGAGTAGCCCGCTGGCTAATTTGTGAAATTGAAGTCGAAGCTATCGTAGTGTCGTAGCTGTTTCATTCTTTGAAAACACAGTGAATTTCCGCGTTTGTATCATAAAATACACGTATATCTATTTGTAGTTCACTAGGTAGCTAAATATGGGATTAAAAAGGTTACTACGGTAAAACTAGTCTAACTAGCTCAGGTTTGTCGAGCCATGTTGGTAGAATCCGGAACTCCAGTTCACATAATGTAAGGAACGGAGTGTCGGATACTATCATTTGGTCTCTATTCTCAACCAAATTTAATTTATGCCTGTATATTTCATTTAATAAACTGACTTAAGTGACCAAACCTGGAAGTTATTTCCCAGACGAGGCTGAAGTTGGCTTCTTATCCACAGATTCTAATGCAGATGTTTTATTTTTCCTTGATAGACCAATCGAAACTGGCTGTTGCATGGTAAAACGTGCTATTATTGCAGCGCACATAAAATTATCCCTTTAGCAATTTAACAACTAAGACCGAATTGAAAGGAGATGCTATGTGTTGCTGTGATGTACACGCTCTTGGGGATGTGTTCACGCAGATGAGGTCCGCACAGATGCCAACTCTCGAATTAGGGCCTTCTGAAGTGAAGCAAGTAATTCAAATGCGTTCAAGTGTTGCGTTCATGGCAGTCAGCTAGGCTATATATCCATTCTCATTTACGATCACTTATGATGTACCTGAGGAAGTTCTTTTGCCTGGCCTAAAATTACTTTGCCTGTCTAAATGGGCAGTACCATTAGCACATAAGGTTATTTTATAGCCTCAAA
Organism: Megalops atlanticus; assembly: GCA_019176425.1. NCBI lineage: Eukaryota > Metazoa > Chordata > Actinopteri > Elopiformes > Megalopidae > Megalops > Megalops atlanticus. The sequence goes on from CM032894.1 coordinate 1,448,068, forward strand.
GATATTTCTGAATTTAAGGGATTAATGAATCCCAAGCAACTCGTTTATGAATTCCCAATGACATATCCCTGCATTATCTTCTCGAACTTGTTTTTCCAGGCCTGAAATGATTTTACCTGTCTACACAGGCAGGGAGGTGGTCACTTTACATTTACATTTATTCATTTAGCAGACACTTATCCAAAGCGACATACAAAAGTGCATATAGTGGGAAAACAGGCACAAGGGCAAGATTGTGTACAGGTCATACAATGCAGACAGTGCTGAAGCTGAGCGCAAGGTCGGTGTCGCGAGCCAACCAATTTGATCTAGGATTACATATATCGAATATAATCACAGTCACAATAAAGTACCGCTATAATGTGCACAATACAAGGTAAGAGCTACAAGTACAAACCAGGAGTCCAAGATTTACAAGGTCAAAGTTACAAGGTCAAAATGGCAAAAGTGTCAGTCCAGGTAGAGTCTGAAGAGGTGTGTCTTCAGCCCACATCTGAAGGGTTGGAGTGAAGGAGTTGCTCTCAGGGGGTGGGGAGTTCATTCCACCACTGGGGGGCGATGATGGAGAAGCGTCGTTGTGAGGAGCGTGGGCCTTTTGTTCTGTTGGTGGGAGGAGCGAGGCGTCCGGATGTAGCAGAGCGAAGTTGACGAGCGGGTGCGTAGGGTAGGATGAGGTCCTGGAGGTAGGTTGGGGCAGTCTTTCGAGCAGCAGAAAAAGTGAGAGTCAAGGTTTTGAAGCGGATCCTGGCTGCAATTGGGAGCCAGTGGAGGGATCTCAGTAAAGGGGTGACACGGGAGGACTTTGGGAGGTTGTAGATCAGCCTAGCAGCTGCGTTTTGGGTGAGCTGCAGCGGCTGAATGGTGCAGGCTGGGAGGCCTGCGAGGAGGGCATTGCAGTAGTCCAAGCGGGAGAGCACGGTGGCCTGGACGAGCAGCTGGGTGGAGTAGGTGGTCAAAAAAGGGCGAATCCTCCTGATGTTGAAGAGGAGGAAACGACAGGAGCGTGTTGTCTGGGAGATGTAGTCGGTGAAGTCCAGCCTGTTGTTGAGGATGACACCCAGGCTCTTCACAGAAGTGGACGAAGTTACTGTGGTGCCGTTGACAGTAACTGAGAGCTCTTGAAAAGGAGAGGGCTTGGCCGGAATGAACAGCAGATCAGTCTTGTCCAGGTTAAGCTTGAGGAGGTTGGAGGCCATCCATCTGGAGATGTCAGCCAGGCATGCAGAGATCTTACACTTCCAATATCACTGTGTTAGGGTCACAAATGTTATTAGAGTGCGTATAGATATAATTCATGACAGGCCTCTCACGCATCAACTGCCACTTGAAGAGCATAATATTCAATAGAAAATTATATTGTCAGCCAGTTATCATCCTTGCTGGTCAAGTTCTACTTTTAACAAAAGGTATGTGACCAGATTTGGTGTAAGATTTCATAAGATAGCATGGCAGCATGTGATTGAGGCTGAGAGTCAGGCCTGTGTCTCTGCCTGTGGCTGCAGTAGCTGCAACCTTTGCGCACGACACTATGTACCCGGGCATCTGTAGCAGTCTAACAGCTGCATGTGGTACAGTGTTCAGGTTCTGAACTTTCTGCCCATGTTAGTTAGAGGGAAAATTTTCCACGTAAAATCATGAACATTTCAGTATTGATACAAAATGCACAACGCAGTCCCGTACCGAGGTATTGGCCAATTTTGTAGGTGTACCTTAAAAGCTGTTGGTTTTGCGTAACGTAACAGAAAATCAGATTGGGTAAGACAAAGAAAAATACTAAGAACATTAAGTTGGTCTTTTCAAGAAACCTTAATTGCTACGGCCTACTGAACAACTAGATGCCCAAATACATGAGCCCTTCTGCCCGGGTCCCATTTTTTCTTGTTGGACAGGTCAATGGGACGACCTCTCTGTCATTCTGCACTTGTGTAGCAGTCAAGCCTATGCTCTGGGTGCTTGTTCTCCTCTCCAGTCACTGCCTGGCACCCTGCCATATGCTGAAAATGGCCATAAAATGTATTTCTGTAATTGTGTTAAAATGGATACATGTGAAAGGCCCTATGGAGCATATTCTGTTGTGTATTTATGTATGTATACTTGTTTGTTATAATATACTTGTTATAATTCTTCTGATGATGGCTTGTTTCTGTGTATTTCCAGCAGTGTCTGTCTCCTTTGTCCATTCAGCGGAGCTAGCAGGCATTGTGGGAGGGAGCATTGCTATCCAAAATCAACTGACGAAGGGGACTTTGATGTACAAAGGTACCATTATTGGAGATGTCAGCAAGGGTAACATCAGAACCGACCTTGATGAGAGGTTCACAGGCAGACTGCAGTGGGACAGCAGCACTGGATTCTCCATCACCGACCTGAAGAAGGAGGATTCTGGACAGTATAGAGTGAAGAATGATGACAATGGAAAAGTGTTTTTATACCAGTTGACTGTCTACAGTAAGTACCACTGTCTCTGTATCTACTGTATTACAATTAAAATTTCCCCAAATGTTTATGTGGGACACACTGGAACACACAGCACATCGCCTAGGCAACCGCACAGCCGTGGCTCTGTCCCTGTGTGCTGCTGGGAGGGGGGAGAGGGGGTGCGGGAGCAGATGCTCTCTGACTTTCCTGCTGTTTCCCGAAGCCTGGGACACCTTCAGCACCACGGACAGAGGCCTCTCCTACAGGCACACTCACCTGCACCTCACTGATAATCAGCCCAGGTGTGTGGCTGGTTGCTTTGTCTTGTTATAAAGACAACTCTCTCAGTTCATCATCTCTTCCGCAAATGAAATGTGGCCTGCTGGTGACAACCTCTGTGCATACTTGTGGAGGGGGTTAGGAAGGAATTTTACTCATGTCACATCCCCTTTATCATAGACAAGGGCAAATATGAAGAGTATTTTCTTAGTTTGTCTGATGTGCATTACTGATGCACGAGTATGTACGAGCCAAATTCCCACAATTTCTTTTTACAATCTGTCTAGTCTATCTTACGTCCGTTAGGGCTGGTTGTATAGAGTAGCCTGCTGGCTAATTTGTCAAAATTAAGTTGAAGCTATCGTAGTGTCGTAGCTGTTTCCTTCTTTGAAAACACAGTGCATTTCCGCATTTGTATCATAAAATACACATATATATCTATTTGTAGTCCACTAGGTAGCTAAACATAGGATTAAAAAGGTTACTACGGTAAAACTAGTCTAACTAGCTCAGGTTTATATATATATCCTATATATTTCATTTAATAAAGTGACTTAAATGACCAAACCTGAAAGTTATTTCCTAGACCAAGCAGATTCTCATCCAGATGTTTTATTTTTCCTTGATAGACCAATTACTAATGTGGCACTGCAGCAGAGTGTATTGGTGCTCTTGTTGCAGTTGCAGCTTCAAATCCTGTGTAAGTCATTGCTGTGTGCACTTGATTAAGATCTTTGTCCTGAATTGATTAATATCCAGCTGTTTGAATGAGTAATAATTCAAATGTAAGGATGTAAGTCTCCTGGGTAAGAGTGTCTGAACAAATGGAGAGAGGCTGTAACACACAAATGTGAAGTTTAAATTGGAGAGTTGTTTAGCAAAGGAAATCCACATACTTTTCAGCCATTTTTCATATAAGCACATTGTTGTTCATTTTAAACTTGGTAGTTTAGCTTGTTTGCCCTTTGGAAAGCATCCCTGAGAGCACAATAATATAGGTACTTCAGCCTAATATAGTGCACTCCACTTGTAAGAACATATTAAGAATATATTTAGTATAGCTTTCAATCAATAGAACTTGTTATTAGTACAGAAATTGATATTTACGTTGTTCTCAGTAAAATATTCTTTAGGTCACAATTGTTTCAGTTTTGTATAGCCAAGCTTTACATCACATATCCATTTTGTATTCATACAGAGGTGGTGTTTTTGATTGTTGATTCTGTATGAGGCTTTGAAGAGAATCAGTCCAAGTGGCAGCTGATTGCACATTATCTGCTTTTTGGGACCATAGTGGTATAAACACAAAAGAAGTTTGTGTGATTAATGACTTTGAACCTGTTTAGTCATCTTATGTGCTAGGCTGGCTACATCAACAAAACTGATTGACAGAAAATCTTGATATAGTGAGTATTAGTGAAGCTTGGTACACTGAAGTATGCAAGAAAATGACATTTTCTGTAATATGCAGGGTTGGATGCTTATTGTTATTTTCATTATTTTTAGAATGAGTAATCTATCCAGTCTATTATTCATCACTGTTAATGGAAATAGCTAGCCTAAACTAACTGTGTTGTGTGTGACTGTAGGATTATAGTATGTTTCCTTTATTTTTCAGTGGCAGAGTTGTATTGGATTTCATGTTTGACTCATAAGAAAACCATGTGTTTTGAGTAGTGCTCTCATTACTCCCACCTCCCTGTATAGTTGCTGTATCAAAGCCCACAATCAGCGAGAAAGGAGGATCCTGCTCACTTCTGTGTGTCGTGGAGAGAGGGGAGAATGTGACCCTGTCCTGGTACAGAGACGGCGAGGAGGAGAGCATCAGTGGCGGCGTCTTTCCTATCGCCCCAATGAGTCTGGCTCTGACAGCACATAAAGGAGGAAAGTACACCTGCGAGGTGAAAAACCCTGCCAGTAGAGAGACTGACTCCATCCCTGCGAGGGAAGAATGCACAGGTGAGCATATCACTGTATCCACACCTGTTCATGCTTATTAACAATACAATTTTAAGATGGAAAAATGACTCACTGCTGTTTGTACACCAAAATGTTAAATGTTAAACAGTCTGTATTGCTGTGCAGCTTTTTACTGGTGCTGGTGCTGCTGTAGTGTGTGTGTGTGTGTGTGTGTGTGTGTGTGTGTGTGTGTGTGTGTGTGTGTTAGGTACAGCGAAAACTTTAAAATAGTATATCGAAACGGCATGGAACATTGTCATGATCTGTGCTATGCTGGTGGGGAACCAGGCTAAGATAAACTAGCTACTAAACTAGCATAACTGAAGTACCAGACTAAACTGCCCCAGTTACTGTAAAAGATTAGGGAAAATGGGAATGTTTGTTTAAATTCATTACTCACAGTTAAAGGCAAACTGCCACAGTAGTTACACTGTATCTGAACCTTGCAATCTCTCTGGCAGGTTAATCTCCTGGTTAATACAGTCAAAGCAGTGGCTTCTATAAATGCACTTTAGCTCTTAGGGGTGGGTGGTTAATCTGCTGCTTCCATCATTACTTATATAGTTATTTTAGCAGGTCTCAAATATAACTATGGTAATTTACTATTTGAATCAGAAATGGTTGTCAGAGGCTAGAATAAGCACTGCAGTGCATTGTTTAGTGCTGGGGCTGTATTCTGAGTCTCTCTCTTTCTCTCTCAGGTGGCAATACAGCAGCCATTGTTGGCAGTTTCATAGGCGGAGTTGCCACTGGCATGGCTGTAGTCATGGCTGGAGGTGCTTCTTATGTTTATAAGAGTAAGTATCAAACTGTGTCAGTGTCACACACTGAATCCCTCCATTTCTAAGCAGCAGGAAGGAGGTGTGTCTGAGCTGGGTGAATCACAGGGGTGGAGCTTATTCTCATTTCTGTGCTTTGAAACTGCTGGGATACACCCTGATCCACTTCTGTTAATGCTGAGAACAGAACAGAGAGGCAGGAGCAGGGACCTTTTTAAAAAGTGTGAAGTATTTTTTTATGTGGTACAGATTAATTTGTAGTAACAGTCATAGTTATTAGTCTCTGTCAATTATATAGACAGGTTGTGTACATGTTAATATGTAATAACTGTTAGACTGTGTAAGTCATAGGCAGTGATAAGTCTAAGATGGAGGGGGAGGTGTCATTTAGCACAGCTTATTGGGTCTGAGATGGAGGGGGAGGAGTCTCAAAATGGAGATGGTGTGTACTGTTCTGTATCTACTGGAAGAAGTCCTTAGCGTAAGGGTATCCATGTAAAGGTGATCTGACTTGCAGTAGGTCCTTCAGAGGTTTGTGGGAAAGTTAATTAGTTCACAGTAAAATCTAATAGCTCCACAATCACTGACCTCACCTGACAGTATCAGTACACTAAAAATGCAAAAAAAGAAATAAAATTATTGTCTGCAATTATTGGGAGTTTATGGTAATCTGACATGAGCATTCTGCTGGTAGGTTTGCACATTTCATCAGGGGAAATTTTTCATGGGGAAGCATGGGCTTGAGTTTGCTCTAAACACACAGTCTCAAAGCATATTTGCAAATAAGATGACAACTGGCCTGACACTGATAATGATCTTGTGATGGAAGCATTTTTCAGCATTTAAACATGAGCAATTGTTAGATAAAAGAATATATATTTTGCAGCCTCTGTGAGGTACTTCTCCTTATTTCTTATACTGAGAGAGCTGCCTTGACTAGCTTATAGTCCTTGGTACCTACAGACCTGCAGCTAATTGAGTGATTAGGGACTCGAGGCACAACAACGGTCTGTATAAATAAGCTGTCAGCCATAGTCTGGACTATGTGTTGCAGCATGTCTTTATCAAAGATTATTGGCCAGTCCTGACTGACTGTACCATCGGAGTACATCAACCGACTGTCTGCTGTGTGTCTCCAGCTGGTAGAGAAATTTGTAGTCAGGTCAGGTTGCTCTGGTCAGCATCATTCAGTGCTGTCTGTATGTAGATGCTGTATTCATTGAATTTTTTCCGCTTAAACTTTGAAGAGTCTGTTAGGCCAAAGCTATCACCTATACAGAACTAACACTTTTATTTCTGATTGTAGAGTCAAAGAATGTAAACAGTTAAGAGGTAAGTTTTCTCTCACTGTGTGTGTGTGTGTGTGTGTGTGTGTGTGTGTGTGTGTGTGTGTGTGTGTGTGTGTTAATCTGATACTAGCATTGTGGTAGGCGTGTGTGTGGAACCACGTTAACCCTATATACATATAGTTTATGCGTACAAACATCACATACATTAATCACCATGTGTATGTCTAACGTATGTGCTTGATTTTGTTTTACCAGGACCAGTATTTACTACACTTCAGCCTCATGTGCGTCATGCATTTTAAGTTTCTCAGTGTATTTGTTTTATGTTTTGTATAAGAGTGTTTGAGTTGCCTTGAATAATATTCTGCCAAATGAATGTGTAATGCAATGTAATGAATCTTGCACTCAAGTGAATTAACTTTTCAGACTGAGTTTTCAGTTTTAGAGTTTTAAGTTTTAAGATCAGGTATTTAATCTGTGCATTAGAGCCGTTGACCAGCTCAATCATTTGACTACAGTATTATGTTTGTCCAAAAGAGGCCTTCATGTGTAACACACTGTTAAGTCAAACAGCACCATCTGACTGAGCAGAGAATGCAGCCTCTGCCCAATGTCATCTGACAGGAAGTAGGTGTGGACACTACAGGAAGTGATCCCAGAGGGGTTCTGTGACAGCAGTGTTCTTGTTTGCACATGTTCCTCTTGAATAATAGTATTGCCCTAAACCCTGTGGCAGAATATTTGAAAGTATCCCTGTTGCCAGGTACAATGTAGTTTTTTGATACATTTTTGTGTATAATGCTATGATTATTTGAAGATGTAATTATATGGTATTGTTTCATGTAGAATTTCTAGACCCAATATTTGAAAATATTATTTCCACTTTTAGTACAATATTTGATTAAAGGTGCCTGTTACTGTTTTTAATGTTGCCAGACCTGGCAGTAATACTCTGCACAGGTCATAAAAGGATATGTGGAGGAGGCACAGGCTAAACAAGCTGCTGTCTGTGTGTTACCTGTGACCCTTTATCTGTTACCTGTGATCTTTCCCACCTCGCTCCTCACTTCATTCAGGGAGAGTCTTAATGAGGAAATACTGCTACGCTTTTCAACCAAAGCTATAAATACTGCACTTTGCATTTAGTGATGCATGAGGGAAAGAGTGAAGTAATGTAATTACCTCACGGAATGACCCACTGTCAGTAAGCCATAGGCTCCATTAGTGCCTATGTGTCCAATTGCTATAGAAAATTTTTGCTGTACAATTTTTATTTACAGAAATGTTGCTGTATCTTTTTGAACAATATTTTATTTTAAGCTTGAGAATTTTTTGTGCCATTTTTAGTCCTTCAGAGCTTCAAAGCAATCTGTATATTCCATATTATAAAATCTATAAATCCCAGAATGCCTTACTTCTGTTATCATAGGTCATGTAATGATCACTGTAATCCTCATGTAATGAGCTTTATTGTTATTGTTGTGCACTGAAGGCTGTAAACCTGTTTGTACTTCAGGAGTATACAGCATATCTGTTTGCTGCCAAAGACTGACTATGCACTGTTTCACTGTGTCCATAATGCTGCCAACATGCTACTGACTGCTCTGCTCTCTTGTTGTTTTTCAGTTTAATGTAGAATTCTGTCAGTGTGTAAGTGACCTTTTTCTGAATGATTATGCCCACTGTAAAATGACTGTAAAATTTCTGAATGACTGTAACCACTAAACCAGAGTTTCAATGAATGTCCTACCAAGTCATCCTGGATAAGGCTTTCAGCCAATCAGATTAATCATGCACTGTTACCTGGGAGTGAAATTATCAATATCACCTGTTCACAGGTATAGCTCAGTCACCTTTTCACCTGTCATTCAGTGTCACCTGATGGATATGCACCTGCAGTAGCTCACCTATCCTTTGTGTGATTCATGATAACTCAGGTGTTTTTAACCCACAAACAGCTATATTATTATCAGTTAATCCTACTGCATGTTACTTAGTCACATTTAAATGAAAATGCTTATGTATGTTTTTCGATTATGCTGTTATCTTTCCAGAATGCTTTTTCATATATCAGGCTGATGTTATAATAAATTATGTGAAAAGTGTATTGGAATTTGAGTGATCTGTTCACAAGCTTTGCTCCTTAGATGACACGTGTGTTTATAATGCTGACAGTACAATGAGACTGTATAGTAAGGACATAATAGCTGCCTCAAGCAGAGCAGAATGGAGGAAATGGAGGCTCCTGGCTCTCCTCACCAGTCCTGCTTTTCCTTATTCTCCTCATCTATCACTGCTGCTAGGATGACCTTATCAATCAAATTCAAACTGCAGCCTCAAACCTACAAACGTTTGTAGCATCTTTTCCTCAGTCCTCATCCCCCAAACCTGTTTCTTTGTCCAGTGACAACCACTGTGTGTCTCAAATGAGTATTAGCTGAGCACTGAATAGTTGTGTGCCCTAATGGTGTGGTAGGTCTCTTTGGATGAAATCTGTCAAATGAATAAATGCATTGTAAATGTAATATTTATGACGTCTGTGGCCAAAGACATAGTATTGATTCAGACCACACCAGCACTGAGAGGACCAGAACATCCTATGAAGAATGGAAGGGACAGAGATGAAGGTCTCTTATTTAACAGAACTGTTCAACTTATCCTGGATCAGAATGATGTTTTTACATTAAATTGTTAGTGGCAACCTGATCTTAGAATTGTTGTCAAAGGTTAAAATACCCAGAGCAAGCAGTGTCACTGGTGTTAGTATTTGATGTGATTTGATGCCGTCTAGAAGAGGAGGTGTGAAGTGCAGAGTGAGAGATGAGTGTGGAGAATGGGCTGCAGGCTACAGGCTGGGTGTGGCACCATTATGTGAATATTCTCTGTCTCTGTCTCATTGTGCTCCTGTTTTTGCTCAATAGTGTTTATGTTTTAGCATCGCTGACTTCTGAGAACTTCATCAGTATTTTCTCCTCAAAGCATCTTTCTGACACATCAAGGCCTGTATCTGTGCTTTATTTTTGCAAGAAGTGTTCCTTTTTTAGTGGTGAGTTCTTGTGCTCCTCCTCTTACAAACAACACCAGCATGACTGCATCTCACACTGAAAAGGTGGACTAACACATCTGTTTCTGTAAATAAAGTTTCCATTAGGTATTAAGTGTTAAAACCAATATTAATGTTTTGAAGGGTTTGACCATCAAAAACTGCTCAGACATGTTGTACCTGTGATAAATCAGAGCCAAAGTAGTGTTCCTCTTGTAAACAAAACATTGGTCTTGCCGCTAAACTTCCTTTACTAACACACTACTAATGTGCTAATACGCTAGTGTGCTGTCCGCCACTTACAGGACTCTTCCAATAAGCAAGGCAATATGCTCTGTGAAAAATGAGATGAACAATGCTGATATAAAAATAAAAAAGAAACAAAACTCAAAAAGTAATAAAACAGTATTTGATAAATAAAACAGATATTGATAATAATGTCCTCCTAGGAGGCAGGGTGGTGGTGGGTGAAACAGCATTGAAATAAAACACTGGTCTTGCTGGTAAGCTAAAGTCACCAGTGGGCTCCCATTGCTAATGTGCTGTTTATGTCATTTACACCTCAAATGTGCCCCAGTTCTTATGAAACTGTCTCACCCAGATCTCCTATGGAAAAAAGGTTCCATTCCATATCTCTGTGACCTCTCAGTTAGATTTTTAGAGGCTATAGAGGTTAAATGAAAGTAAAAAAGAAAAAAGGAAAACTGGGTTTAAACACGAGGAGTTTCCATGGGTGGTTTATGTGCCTCTGTGGGACCATTATTGATCAAAGTGTTCAGGAGTCAGATAAATCTTTCAGTCAGCTGAGGCAGGGGGCAAATGCATGCTCCTTTTCTCAGAACACTTTCAATATCTTTCTTGTCAAGTATTGAGGAGGATAAGCAGCAATACAGACTAACCAAAGTCTCATTACAGATCAGTGACATCATATTCAGAGATCAGTAACATTATATTAAGTTTCTCCCAGATTGATGCACTGCTAGCAGCTAAAATTTAAACAGTTTTCTCCAGGGGAGAATGCATCTGGACCTCTACTAAGATTTGTTTCCCCCCTAAAATGTCTCATTGCCCCACCCACCATAGTGTGTCGGAACCAGGCCTGAAGATGACTGTTTCTCACACTGAACAGCCAACATTTCCATTTCTCTGTCTCTCGTGGTGCTGCATTGTTTATTCACTGTAATTATTTCTCATGAGCTGTGTTCCTCTTTTCAGCTGTCAGTTTCTGTAGCATTGCTCTCACAGACCACAAACACATGACTGCACCTCACGCCGAGAAGGAAACCTAACACTCAGCCCAGTGCTGATGTGTGGATGTGTTTTTATACATCATCCTATGTGAACATATGTTCATACAATTACTGCTTCCTTCCTTCGCAGAGAATAATAGGACAATATAGCACAGTATGATTTTATGAAGTATCTTCATATAACACTTAGTCATTCTGATGGTTCTGTGGCTTCATGCTGACATTTTATTTGCAGCGGAACACAGTGGCTACTTCACAGAGTACAGCTGCTCAGACCCTTGAAGGAGAAGAGAGGCAACATTGTTCATATCAGCCACTTTATATTTTTCAAAAATGTGTTATAAATTTGAACTCTGTATGTTAGAAGTACATAACAGGAAGTGAAGGGTCTTGAATTGTTGGCTGATATGTGATACCTTTCTTTATTGGGCACACATTTTACTTTTTTTACCAGGTTAGCCCATTCGACATGCAGCATCATTATTGTAGCAATCTGAATTGGTGTATCATGCTAGTTAATAATGCAATATCACATTTTAACAGTAGACTGAGGCAAAGATACACCTGGACAGAGACCTTCTTTCATCACCTGCTAAATACACTGAACCTTGAATGAGTTTAAATTCATGGCAACTCCAGTGTCATGTGATTCTCACACAGGCTGCTTATCTTTCACCCAGCTCCCATACACTTCTTATCTCTCACCCACACTCTCTCATTCGACCTCAGCGGTGCGTTCCTCTGCAGAAAGTGAGCAGAGAGGCACAGTGAAGTGTTCTGCATTCTGCCAGTGACAGCGGTACACTCTTTTGCACTCCGTGCTCCTCATGAGTGTTACAATGTTATTGTGCACATATGAATGATGTTATTAATATTCAATTCTCTGACATATTTGTGGCTTGTTTTTTTTACTAAATTGAATCCAGCTTTGACTACAAGGGTCAGTTTTTATGTACTAGACTGAGATAATCTGCATGGGACAAATGTCATGGAGGAATATGAGCACCATGAGCATAATTTTACTCTTACAGGTATGAAAACCTGGTACCTGCAGTTTTTACTGTTCTATTGTTTTATGTTGTGTGCTTCTGTTTTCCCACATGCTTGACTGTTGGCAAAGCAATTTTCTTTTTGATATTATTTTCTGTTATCTACCACGCTGGACTGTCTCATGGATGGGAAAAGTCATGTTACAGCAGCAGGGAAGGTGTAGAGGACAGCATTGATTTCAGTGTAAAGCAACATGGAAGGCATGTACAATGTGCCTCACTGAGTCCTCTGTGTGCGTCACTGATGTACAATGTGCCTCACTGAGTCCTCTGAGCACATCAGGTGGAGCAGAGTCATGGAGTCATGCAGACGGGGCCTCTGGGTTCTGCTGTGAATCAAACTAGAGCCACACCCTCCAGCAGCTAGCCTCCAAGAGGAGTCCCATAGTGAGTCTCTGAATCCTGTCAATCTGATGTTTTGGTTTGAAAAGCTGAGGAATTCTCACTGTCAGCACACTTTGATGTGTTTTGTGGTGTTGTAGATATACTGCTCTAACTGTTCAATTCTTCCAGCCACCGCAGCCTGCATAAGATTTCAAACAAAGCAATTATGAACACCGTGTTTCATGGGCCTCTTATTGCCATTTTTGTATATATACATCTGCTTTGAATGAATATATTTTAAATAATATTTGTATAATGTTTTTAAAGCTATTACATTACTGAGCTGAGCAACATATTTCTCAGTATATTACAGTACATTACAGTTTCACACTGGGTTATATTTAAACCACATTAGTGGTTCATGTTCAGCACGTTGCCGTGTGCTTTTAGGCTGACCTTATAGAACTGATATGACAAGCTTCACCCACTGCCATGGTCTTCCTCTTTCTGACCTCATCTTGGTGAGAGCATCTATGAGCTGAAATAAACATTTCATCATATTTAAAGCATATCGGTGGTTACTGTTCAATACATTTTTTCCATTTTTGCCACCTCTCAGTTCCTCTTTCCATGGACAGTTTGTAAATTTCACAAAACAAAGATTCTACCTTTGCGTGGTGTAGTAGACTTGTAGTTAACTGTAGTTAACCATTTTTATTTTATAATTGAATGTCCATTTCATATACATGTGGATATGAATCACTTGGGGGCAAGGGTAATGCATATGAAATATTTTGGAAGCTAAAATGTGTGCAATTATTTAGATATGCTGATGTCCATACCATTGTAAATATGAAGCACATAACTATGGTGCATTTACACAGTACAAATGCATTGGCCTGTAGATGCACTCATCTGTTCAGACTGTGTTTCCTCTGACAGCCCTGCTGTGTGTTTTTAGACTGAGTTTAAAGAACTAACATGATATCACTGCTGTTAAAGGACAAAAAGCCTCTCTGCTGGTGAGAGGATGCTGTCTGTTTTGATCTGAATCCTTTTCACTGCCATGTCCCTTTAGTATACAGGCCATGTACGCCACCATGTGGAGGATACAGGTACTAACTGCAATGGTCACAATATTATTCACTGATGCTTCTAGGTATCGATATTGGCCAATATTTGGAACGGCCTGTGTGCCACCTATCAGGTTAGAAGGTACCAGCTTATACCCCACACCTATATAGCACTGAGAGTTAGACCCTTTACCCCATACCTATACATTATACCTATTACTGGGCTACATAGCTGGCAAATATACCAGACCCTGGATTTTTCTAAATGTATCACATAACTGTTGTATTTACACAGTTTGCTAGCCGTCCTTGATTTCACCTTAACATGTTACAAACATGCCTGTGTTCACAGTGCTTTCCCCCTGTGAGATAAATATGTGGCTCCATAGCTCAGGTCGCTACAGGGAGTAGTTAATGAGCCCATAAGCAGTCTATCCAAGCAAACACTGCCACCCCTCTCCTCTTGTTATACAACATCAGGTTATATGCATAACATCATTCGAACCCATAACTTAAAAAGTAACCCATATGTACAAAGCACATGTTCTCTAACTCTATAAAAAACGTGCTTTCAGCAAGTAAGTAGATGTTTGCAAAATCATGTAAAAAAAAAAAGCTATTGCAAGAACAAGTCTATAAAAAATATTGACATGAAGCCAAGTTACAAAATATAAAGTGCTTTGAAAAATACAGTAAATGTCTGTTGGCCAAGTTCAGCATCTGCTGGTTGTGTTTTCTTCCCATCACTGCGTGGCTGGGTGGCCACCCCACACCCTGCTGAAGAGGGACCCCCTCCCTCACAGCCAGAACACCAACCACTGCCAACTCCAGTGTCGCTAACATCAGCTCTCATCCATCAGACACGGGTATCGCCATGTTACGCAACATGCAGCTAATGACCCTAACACTGACAGACAGTTTACTCAGAGTGAGTAAATTTATTGTATCATGAGTGCAGTTTCACGAGCAGGTTTCATTCAGCTGTCTGCTTGCCATTGCTTGGTGCTGTTTGCACACAAGGTATGAGACTATCGGTGTTATAGTTGTTCTGGCTTTGGGTTTATGGGGAACAGCAGGGAATGCACTTTCACCATCACCTGTAACTGTTCACCTGGTGACAGGGAGGCATGGTGAATAACCTGTGTGTTTTGGGTTGTGTCTGAAAGGGCAGCACATGCACACACCCAACCAACCTCCACACATTCTTTAACCCTGCGCTCCAGGCCTGAAGCGCACAAGTCACCCCCAGACTTAGACACATTTCATTTTCCCAATAGAGTTCAGCCAGAGTGAGCTAATTCATTGTATCATGAGGGCAGTTTCACCAGCAGGTGTGCGTGGCTCTGTAAGGCAGGCTCAGGAGCAGTGTCAGTGTGTGCTGTCAGTGTGTGCTGTCAGTGTACACAGCTTTGAATGTCTTCTGCTCACACAGACTGTGAATGTCAGGTTAGTCCGGGTCAAAGTGCTGTTGGCACCCAACATCCCTAAACCCCATGCAAGACTCAAACACACGCTTTTCCAGCCTCTCTGTCCTTCATTCATCCTGATACGTGAGGAGCAGGACTCGTTTTATGTTTTTGTAAAACATGCAGGATTTGAAGGAATAAGGCATGTAGCCAATCATACTGATACAAGCAATACATGCAAGTGCAATTTGAACATAATAGCAACCCAGACTCATCTAGCTTTTATGTGGCCATCCTAGACAAATTAAGTACAATTACATAAATTACACACTATCTCTGTACAGTGAGTACTACACGGGAGACCAATTATTCTTATCTGAGAACATAAAAATTATGTTGACATGTGTTGCTGTTTCCACCATTGTGAAAGAGATACTGATTTTTTTTTTTTCTCAATATCCATCTAATGTATCCAAAGTCATTGGAATGAGCTCAACTTGTTCAAAAATGGCTTCAGTCCTCTTTTCCCATGTGCATCTCAAATCAGAATATGGCTCTGAAATGGGGGGGATAGAGAATGCTATTAACGCTAAGGTACTACCACAATAGCACACACGGTGGCGCTATTATATCACATTGAGGTAATAAACTCTAAACACTCTTGCACATGGTGTTGCTCCACATTCATACCCTCCCTCTTTCTCTCTCTCTCATACTCGTTCACCCCGCCCTCATCCTTCTTTCAGAGTAAAATCAGACAGCATTGCTCCCTCCCTCTTTCTTTCTGTCATACTCATTCATCCAGGTGTCTCCTGCTCTCTCTTCCTCTTTGACTGTGTCTCTGAGGATGTGTCTTCTAAATAATAGTGCTAGCAAAGCTGAAATAGTGAATTCTTACCTTCAGATTTCCCTTTTGGCTTCTGCCTGTCATTGACTTTTTTTCTTTTGTAAAGATGGGCCACAGACATGCCTTGTTTTGCACAGTGTAACCCAAACCAATGGGACTCTCAGTGCATAGATTCATTACACATTTTCATCATCAAGGTGGTGGCAGATGTTGCACAGATTTGTTAGACAATGCAGGTGTATGTGTGTGTGTGTGTGTGTGTGTGGGGGGGGAGGGCTGTGTGTCATCCACAAACTGCATTTTTATCTTTTAATTTCCAGCCAGACACACGAGTTAGTGTGCCTGGGGGCAAACCATGATCTGTCACTAATTTGTTTTAACTTCTTGAGCGTGTCATGTTAAGAGCCTCACGTCTTTGTTGTTTAGTGGATTTTAGTATTAATTGTCACTTTTTATGTGTATTTATTGTGTGCGTTTTAGACAGGATTACTGTAGCTATCTATGGTGGGCGGGGTTAATGTAAAATTGGTCTTTCTGTGTGATTGACATGCGCATTGAAAACCCCAAGGTGACGTCTCATTTGAGCTCATTCCTTTGCCTGGCAGGTGTGATTGTCCAATGGTGGTGGAGTAGGCGGGATTATCCATATCCGCTTACGGAGGCTAGTGTGGCCCACGGTACCTGCCCATGTATGTGTATCGGCATGACATGGTCTCCGTCCCGGACTAACAGCGCTCTTAACTCGGGGAAGTACTTACTGTAGCCATCTAGCTTGCTACTAATACGGCAGACCCAGCAAACTCAATAAATTCGGCGACGAATAAGATTAAATGCTAACCGCTGTAGACTAATTGTGCTGCTTTTCTAAAACTGTAGATTTCTCGTTGAGATGGCAGAATATGATAGCTACCTAGTCTAGCAGCCTGGATTTGCATCGGGGGACCCATTTCTTGTTTTTATTTTTGGATTAAAGAAAGATTGCCTACGAAATAAGGAATCACAAAACCAATTCTCGAATCACTGTTGAGGATACAATGTCGACCGTGTGCATAGAGCATGAGATAGCACAGACAATTAGCTAACGACAAACCGGCTAACGTTAGCGAGCTAGTTGCTGGTGCTAGCAGCGTTTGGGTTTCGATAAATCGAGTTGGATTGCTGGGTTGCCAAGTCAAACGATTAATATGGGTGAATAGACGACTGCCTTGTTGGCATGCAACAGCTATTTTCACCCGTATGTTAATTTACAGGTTTGAGTTGATCTACGGTTTGCATTGCACAAGGGAATCCGACATTTTTCCCCTCCTGTAAATGTTCCTGTCGTGTTCTGGATTGTATGTGAAGGAGAAGCCATAACGAGAAATCCTTAAGATAACACACCCATACAAATAACCCACGGTACTGTGGGAACGAGCTGGATTTGAATCTGCGACCTCTGGGCTATCAGGTACATCACACCTTGCCGCTGAGTCAGACCCCGGGTGGACGCGCGTCGTAGCCGGCGTGGCAGGAGAAGAGAGCTCGGGGATTCATTTCGGGCCTAAGCGGAGCCTGGGACCGCAGCGATACACACCCAAAAGACGCAGGCAGGCGTCGGACACACCTGCAGTGTTCTGCAGGTACATTATTGCATTTATTCTTCTATTGTTTAATGTGTGATCACACTGACAGTATTCACCACACTCTATAAAAGCTGCAAATAGAGCTCTTTAATTGAGGTTCAGTTTTGGTATACGAGGAATTAATAACCGACAAGCGGCTTATAATGCTTGTTCCTTTCTGTCTGAATCTAACAAGGTGTTAAACCACAATGCGAGCACTTTAAATACAAAACACTATACTTGCGAGAAAGCCAGTATTTTCCCATAAACGAAAGGTCACCCATTGGATTTGACAGCCCGGGAGAACGGTGGACATTGGGAAGTGGCTTTTTGGTTTTCATATTTTAATGTAATTAATTACAGCATGCTTGAAATGGGATTATTGTTAGATTTTTGTCCTCTAGTACCTTTTAACTAAATAGCAGCAGGTTTTCTAAACTGGAAGGAGATTTTAGGATTAATTCCCATACAAACACACAGATTAGGGCATCAAAATGACTACTTATTTGTTGCAGTAATACATCATCATTGTTATTATTATTAATTGTGCATTTTGTAGATGCATGCATGTATACCTGTAGGTCGTGGTCAAGTTTCATAAAGTTGTGTGTTATAATAATAGCAGCTGCCTCAGTATTGCACTGTGGAGTGCAGTGAGGTAATTTAGCTAGCTGGTAGATTTGCTTGTTTGATGCTATGAGTCTGTGGTTCCCCGTGTGTGGATGTTGCAGTGCTGTCCCAGTGAGAGGATAGTTTTAGCCACCTGTAAATACTGTATGAACATGAATTCCAGTCAGTACTGTTTTCTGTTCTGTGAGTAGTAGCTCCTCGTTGAATGAAAACGGTGGCTCTTCTGAAGTCTCTGTATTATTGGAAAATCATTATGGAATTGGTGCAAAAATGTTTTGCTTTGTACTGTTGTTGTATGTGTCTTTCTGTAACTTGTGACCTTCAGTGTAGACAGGTCAGCTATAAGTGAGTGTCTCTGTTAGGAGTGTGAACAGACTCCATTATATCTTTTAAAATGATAAGATGGGTCTTAGTCTGTATTTATAAGAGTGTTTGTGTTTTACTGTATGAGAAACAAGATGTTTGTTAGTCAGGCGTTTCCGTATCAGGTCTGTGGTGTTAATTGAGTGAGATGTATCTGTAGTTGTCAGCGTCAGGTAATTGGAGACAGACGTGCAGGCACCTGGAAAAGGACCGCAGCCAGGTCAGTGCTTCCAGTTTAGGGTATCAAGCTTCAGGTAAGAACAAAGCAAACACAGAAGAGATCAAAGAGTACAGAGGCATTAGATGGAAGGTGAAAGGTCAACAGAGTGATGCCATTTAATGATCAGTGGCTTCTGTCAGAGGACAGCATCTTGAGAGCAGTCAGTGTGCTAATGTTACACTTCCGAGATGGGCAGCCTTTAGAGAGGTTCTGACAGGCTCCAGCAGGGTAAAACTCACAGGGTAACGCTCACAGGCTCCAGCAGGGTAACGCTCACAGGCTCCAGCAGGGTAACGCTCACAGGCTCCAGCAGTGTAACACTCAGACTCACCAACCAACAAAGCAGCTGAAGCCCCCACCCCAGCCTGTGTGGAATGCATACCCCTGTCTTGGTCCAGAAATTTCTGTGATAATTATGCACAAGAAATGCCTTTGTAGCAACACTACATTGGTCCACTCCTTATAAAACCAGACAACCCATAGATGAAAGTAAAGATAGTAAATGTTTGCAATCCCCATTCTTTGCTGGATATTGAGGTGTGCCCTTCAGCGCCCTCAAAACATGCAGACTGATACCCAAAATTTTCCTTTTGAAGTCAACAGTCTCACTCAGTAGATTATCATGCAGTGTAGCAGGCTTTCTGAGCGTTTCAGATGTACTCTGTGTGGCAGTGTATCTGTTTATTTTCTCATTAGAAACCAGGAGGTTCTCTAACCAGCCAGAAGCAGAAGCATCTTCAGAGCTTGAGGCATTCATGGCTGGTGGGTGGGGTGACCACATTAGTTAATCGTTAAACTTGCAGTCATTGTTAATAGTCTTGGGAATGTGAATCACAGTGTTATCTGGACCCTCAAGACATTGCAGAGGATCTGTCGAAACATGTCCGACAATAGTGTAGTGGGCCTGCAGTGTTTCCATTGTGTTTGAAAATATGAACAGACATGAGAATGCATCTGTGACTGAATAACCGCTGAGGTCCTCCAGAGGCTGTTCAGCTGTTTCTCTCCCATGAGTCTTATTGGGATACAAAAAAAGAGTTCATTTCCCATTGGCCTCGTTTGAAAGGTAGAATATAAAACTTCCATTACAGTGATTTGGGCCTTTATATAGCCATGGATTGTATGTAATAGTATGAAGGAACTGAGTTAATACAAGGATGCAGCGTCAAGAAGGAACCATGACAGTTTAGAGGCAAGGCTGTCAGGTTTGGTTGCTACAGACATTTCTAAGCCTCAGGTAAAGGCAGTAAAAACTTTTGAGGTGGCTCCAGTAAGTAGGTGAGGGAGTTCCTGTTTGAAATACCAGTGTGAGTTCCATTCAACCCATGATGCTGTTGTAACAAGGGAGGCCTGCATCTGTTCAGGAATAAGACCCCAGAGTGAGACAGGGAAGCACCAGGGGTTGCACTGGAGTGCTGGAGGTTAAAGTGGTCAAGAGATCATGGTCACACTTAATAATATAACTGTAGTAAAGCGATTCTTAAGTGCATTATTACCTATGAAAATCAAGCTGTGTTAAAGGAAATTAAACATACTATGTAAGTAGTGAGTATAAACTTCCAGTTTTAGACTGAAAATATACATTAAAAAAATCTTGTATTTGTTTTAATGTCAGGTTCTAACTTTGATAGTTAAATGCAGTTAAGGCTCTTTCTGCCAAATGTTAATAATAATAATAATAATAATAATAATAATTTTATTTGTATAGCACTTTTCATACAAAGAATGTAGCTCAAAGTGCTTTTACATTTTAGCATATGACAGAAGAAAGAAAAGAAAAAAAAAAATAAAAATAAAAAAATAATAAAGATAAACCACATAATCCAAGGGGCATAAAACAGAAAAGATCATCAAAGTTAAAGAATAAAACAGTTTAAGGTAAAATAATTAAGAGAATGGATAAAATGAATTAAAAAAAAAAGAGACCACACAATCCAAAGGGCATAGAACAGGGAAGATTATCTAAGTTAAAGAATAAAGCAATTAAAGGAATGGATAAAATGAATAAAAACCAATTAAAAAAAAAATTGCTAATAATGCGCTAGACTGAAAAGGTATGTTTTTAGTTGCCGTTTAAAAATGTCCACTGATACTTTTTGGTAGGGTGTTCCACAGTTTAGGTGCGTAGTGGGTAAAGGCAGCTTCCCCATTTTTATTTTTGGGGACTTTTGGAATGCTTAAAAGACCTGCTGTAGAGGATCTAAGGGCTCGTGAAGGAACATAAAACAACAGAGAATCGGTGATGTAAGAGGGTGCTAAACCATTAAGAGCTTTGTATACAAGTAGAAGGACTTTAAAATCAATTCTAAAATATACAGAGAGCCAATGCAGTGTAGCTAAAACAGGAGTAATATGCTCTCTCTTCGTTGTTTTCCTTAAAAGTCTAGCCACAGAGTTCTGAATTAGCTGTAGATTCTCAATTGACTTTTTTGGAAGACCGGTAAAAAGAGCATTACAGTAGTCCAGTCTACTTGAAATAAAAGCATGAATGAGCTTCTCAGCATCCTGTTGAGTTAAAAATGGGCGTACTTTGGCAATATTTCTTAGGTGGAAGAAGGCAGCTTTGGTTACCTTGCTTATGTGGGGTTTGAAACTTAAATCTGAGTCTAAAATTATGCCCAGACTTGTTACCTCCAGTTTATTTTGATGGCCTAAGTTTCTTTGTTCACCAACACCCCAACTGGAACCCGTCTTACCTGTTTACTACTCACTTCCTGTATTGTTATTAAGTTGAGCTTGGTTTTTATGTGGTAACTTAAACATTTGCAATGGTGTAAGCAGCCCCTTAGCACTGTGTGAGCAAGGTTACCACCGATGATCAGCGGAGAGGTGTCGGCTCTCTCTCCTCATTGGAAAGGAAGACATTTGGAAGAAGGAGTGGTGAGAGAGCAGGGCAGGCCACAGAGTTAAGGGGATGGATTGCATTTGCTGTAGAGCAGCTCAGAAGCTTTTCTTTCTTTGGTTTTTCACATGTGGTCTGTAGCCCTGAGTTTAACGTCACAGCCATCTTTAGGTCCTCGCTCAACATGAAAAAGCCAAATGAGACTCAAAGCCAGTCATCACCTGGAAGGTGTCCATCACCAACAGGAGCATTCCCGCAGGTCATTGCAATAATTCTGGATAAGAAGTTTTATTATAATATCTACCATGTTGGCTCTAAAATAAGGCTAGGCTATTTCTCCCCCCAAAATATACATTTTAGGAAATTTGCCCTATGTTTGCAGACTAATCAAAGAGCTGAAACTTGGGTCAGTAGCCAAAATGATGGCAGTGGGTAGAGTGTAATCAGCTGATATGACATTTTCCCCCCTTCTACCACAGCTTCAGTGAGACATGCCAGTGAGAGCCCTCAGAATCTCTCACCTGCGAATGCACATCTACACACCTCTTAATTATCAGCATCGGCAGATATGAAAATTTCTGCCGTTGTGCCTGTCCGATAAGGTGACGCGTTAACTATGCGCACGCGATGACGCTAAATGTTTATTATGAGCGTCAGCAACAAGCTTCAACATGTCAGCTGTATGGAAGTATTTCGAAGTATCTGAAACAGATAACAAAAATGCTGTTTGCAATGATTGTAAAGCACCAGTGATGCGAGGAGAGGTAAAATATATAGCTAAGTTTCTCACTTCACGTTCTTAAGTTTCATGTCATGTAAGGGCGATAGAATGGTTCTATTTATGGAAAAATGTTTTGGGGCTTCTTATATCGCTCAAAGTTCTGTCGATTCAAGCGTTAATTTGCTCGAAAATGTGATGCAAAAAGGGCTTCTGGGAGGATGCTAGCTCCTAAGCTTTTCTCTGCTTCTGGAGGGGCATGAGACCATTTTTAAATAACGCAGCTCCGTAAGGAGAGAATGTGATGCTGAGCTCGTGCTTTGGGACTTGAATGGAGGTCCTAATGGTTTCGATCGACCCCTAGCTAAGTTTCTGACCCTGGAAGGATCCTAGCTGTGTGCTGCTAAGCTTTTCTCTGCTTCTGGAGGGGAGAAAATTTTTAAATAACGCGGGTCCAGAAGCAGAGACAGCAATGGGAAATAACACAACCCACAATCGCCTAATTCCTGCTTTGGGACTCGAACAGAGGGCGTAATATTTGTATTTGTACATTTACACAACGACACTAGACAGCGAATAACGTTTTCTGTAACTTTACTGTGTCTCTGCTTATTCAAAATAAATATCGCGGCTCCATAAGGAGCGAATGCGATGGGAAATAAGACAACGATCATAATAAGACAGGTAAGCTTCTCTCTGCTTCCGGAGGGGAGTGAGACCATTTTTAAATTATGCGGCATCTATATATATCTACACTGTATCGGCATCGGCAATCGGCCAAAATGAGTTTGAAAATATCGGCACACCGGATATCGGCAAAAATCCAATATCGTGCATCCCTAGTTAAAATCCAACATGCCAGAAAATACATGTTTTTCAAAAATAAAATTTAGTTTTTTTTCATCTCGGAATCAGTGCAGACAGTTGTCAGGCATCTGTAAGCTGCTAGCCAAATCCTCAAATCAGCAGTGGCTGTCCTGTAGTACAGTTTGTGCCAGTACTGTATCAGAGAATTTCACACTTATCTTCCTGCATGAGTGTAGAAAAATATCCTCCAATTTGTGGTGGAAGTTGTATTTAATTATTTGACATGACAAAAATGCATTTTAGTCAATTTTAAAAATTATCTTTTTGAAAAGTGTATTTGCCTTGGTATCAGGACTACCTTATTTTCTGGCATATTTATTTTTGTTTTGTATTTATGTTTGCCACTTTATCCCGACCAGCTTTATAAGAGTACAGCACATGCAATAAAAGCTGGAGCAACAGCACATACAGATCACCTCCAAACATGTGTCGGTCCCTCACACAGTGTTGTCATAGTTAGAGATACACTAAAAGAGCCACACTAAATTCATAGGTGTAGCTCACAATAGCCTGCAGTGATATGAAGGCTGCACAGAGTGAAAGGTTTGAGTTATCATTTGGTAGAGAGAGCCCAGCAAAGAGGGAGTATTGGTATACCAGGTGGAAGAGGACCACAGCCTTGCCCAGAAGCTGGGTCGAATAGATGATGAGAAAGGGATAGACACTTCAGATGTTAAATTATTTAAATGCTTGTGCCTGTAATTGTGACATACCCTGTAAACAAAAAGGTGAACCAGAGATCAAGAATAGCGGTGCAGGCGTAATGTTGCTATTCTGTGACAGCAGAAACTGTGGAAGAAATGACAGCACTGAAGTTGCTACTTTCTGCATCAGCATTACTAGCACCAGTGGTGTTTGGGTGTGACTGGGGTGTGGCCATTTGTTTTGTGGTATGGATTGGCTCAAAGGCAACAGCAGTAGTGTTTAAGCAGAGCTAAAAATCTGCCAAGTGAAAGGTTAATTTTAACACAGATGCAAGTGATTTCAAATGGAGTGCTCCTGGAAGTTGCCTGTTCCTCCTCTTGACACTCCCTCTGTCTGCAGTCTTTCATACTCAGTCCCATTCTTCCTTTCTCTTTTGATTTCTGTTCTAAATTTACTACTACTAGCAGTGACTGACAGCCACTGAACACATTATGTTCTGTATCACCTACCAACAAGAAAAGCATAATTTGCTCTGAATTTTTTGAAAATTGTTCTTTCATTTTAAATTAGTGTTAGATGGTAGCCATATCTATATGAATACAGTAAGACTGTAAAGCTACTGTAAATTGTAATGATTTGTTTTCTCGAACTGTCTGGAGTACACACAAGGTGCGCTGCCAAAATGCAGGAAACGGCTGTTGAAAATTTTATGGCAGTAAATGGAAAACGTGACTAATGTTTTCCATCAGCAGCCTGGCCATCTGAGGTTGCACCATGCAAGGTAACGTTCTGCTGAGAAACATGTCTGAGAACACAGCGGCACTGCTGTCTCTGAGAGTCGGGGGGGGGATATCTAAAGCTGGAAAAATTCACAGGGTCCTTCAGTAACTGACGCAGACACTGACAGGCACTGCTCAGCAGGGCTGCATCTGCATTTACTTTGATGGGAGGTGAGATCCCGTGCTGTAGGAGTAATGTGCTTACAGGAGGGCTGCTGCACTTCATATTAAAAACTTATGGAAAATATCAAACATATTTAACTCACCTCTGGTTTTAGCTGAGTTTTACCATTTCTGATTAGCGTAGAGTTACTACTGAAGCTAAAGGCAGGTTATTGAGTGCCACTGGCCACTCAGTTGAAATGGTCATTAAAATGGCGTCTGTCAAAGCACTTACTGCTGGAATTTAGCTGGTTCCATGATGCCATCGCTACAGTCCACTCTGATGCCAGCACTCTGATGCCAGCACTCTGATGCCAGCACTCTGATGCCAGCACTCTGATGCCAGCACTCTGATGCCAGCACTCTGTGGCTCTGCCTGGCGCTGAGTGTCGGCTGAAGCGCGGTGCTGGCCCTGAGACAGACTGGTGTGCTTGTATGTTAAGCCACTTCACATTACACAGATCATCATGAGCTGTGGCACAGTGCCATCTTTCAGGGGAAGATTGGACATGGCCCATTCATACACAGTCAGACACGTGTGATCTGTTGGTTCCTTACTGGACTGTGTATTGGATTTTCTGGTAATATAATAGTCATTTATCTCAAGCCTTCCCACCTTGTGATGGATGGGAAACACTCCTGCATGACATTAACAAGGGAATCAGGTTACAGGGATATTAACTGGACCACAGGTGAATTGCTTTGAACAGCTTTGAATTTGACCGCGATTTTCCAGCAATGACTGGGAGCACAAACTGGCTTCCTGTCACCTGCCAGGTGTGTGAAAGCTGCTCAGAGGAGTATCACCTGTCCTCCAATGAGCACCACCTCACTGCACTGCATTGTGGGACTGTGGGTTATATATTGGAGGGTTGCACTCATCCTGCCCTGTGATCCCGCATGAGAGCAGAGGTAGCTGTGGTGGAGCAAGGGGAAGCGGTACAAGTGATGATTATCAAAGCTGGCTGGAAAAATGAGAGATGAACATGTCAATGATAAAAAAAACAACAGGTAACCTGAGGCTCTCCACTTACCCTGGTGATGGTAAGGTGTAATTTCTGTTCCTGGCATTATTTTACTGTATAACACCAGGTGACCAGGAAAAAAATCACTATTCAGCACCATTCAGTTTATCCATAATGACATAAGTGCTTATTTCATCATACAGGCAGCGGTTGCTAGACAGAGGGTGGTCTACTGTGCCTTTAGGTACACCATAGCAAACTTTAAGTAACTGGCACTTTTACAGTTACAGCAAGCTCTGAGTGGAAAAAAAAAAAAAAAATTCTGTTAGGATAAATGTTGTTCAGGTAAAGTACCTGTATCTGGATCAGTTTGATCCTCTCTCATTTTTCAGTATTATGCAGCTTTATTTCCAGTTCTACTTTACAAATTATTGGCTGGTGCTAAAGTGAAGGGATCTCAGAAGTGATGGTCAGCTCTGCAATAGAGGAATCTGTCAGGGGTCAGTGCTGCAGTGAGATGAGGCACGGGGTCTCTGCTATACTGACAGTGGCCATGTTTCAACACAAACAACATCTCAGCCCATGGTGGACCACTCTAACAGTGTGCAGGAGACAGACAGAGACCCAGTTTCCTTTTCCAGATGCTGAACATAAGCTGGAGCACTAGACCAGCGTCTCTGCTTCCCAGCCAGTCCCTCTGTAGGCACAGCAGATACTGATCCAGCTACAGGCAACATATCTGAAATGCAAGATGGTATAAGGCAGTTCCTCTACAAATGAGATCTCAGCAAAGTTTGTGAACCATTACATAATAAATGCACTTGAATTATGTGTGCTTGTGTTCCTGATGGAGCCCTGGGCTTTGGCGGGCAGCTCTCACAGGTGTTTTATTTTTCTTCGACAGAGTTTGCACACTCGCTGCCTCACCTCCTCATACTCACATACTCACTAATTTCAGCTCACTGATAAGAGAAGCCTCATCTCTGACACATGCTGATACATACTTCTGTCCCCTCCTACAGTTTCGGACTGTCATCACCTTTGGTGAAGAGGGTGTATCCTTCATCTGTCTTTTTTGTATGTTAGAGTCAAAATGGCAGCTAAGAAATGGAAGAAGCCAGTTGTCTTTTCTTCTGTCAGACATCACTTTACGGTGCTGTCGGAGTTCAGAACACAATGTTTATTACAGCACCACTGACATGCTGTGCACAGGTGTGCACAGACACACACGCACGGGCACTGACCCAGGAGCACAGACAGAGAGATAAGTCACTTTGTAGCACTGATCACATCAAGATGACTTCAGAAAATGTGACAGACTGCCAGTTTGTCTGGAGAGATCAGTGTTTTAGCACTGCTCAGGACAGATATGTTTCACCTGCACTCACAAGTGAAGGAGCGTTTCACAGCACGGTTGTGACACCACACACAATGCAGGCATTAACTCGTAAATCTCACGTGTTCAATCACATCTGTGTGCTGACAGAGGGAAGAAGCATGCCTCAGCTGCAGTGCATTTCAGCGCTGATGTGAGGGAACAGGTCAGTGCTACCGTGACAGACAGAGCTGCGGCCAGTGCTAGTGTCGGTAATCAGTAAAGATCTTTTTTTTTTAATGGTTTGGTTGTAATGGTTTAACACACTCGTTAGCTTTACCTGCTAGTTGGTATCTCACCTGGCCAACCTCTGGAACTTTGTCATGCAGTACGTCTAACATTGTTGACTCTGTATGGTTTTTTGCTTGTGTTGTATTGTACCTCACATGTAAGACGCTTTGGATAAAAGTGTTTGCCAAATGAATAAATGTAAATGTAAGATCTCAGTCTGACTCTGCCTGGGTCCTGAGCAGTATAGATTACGGTTGCACAGTATAGAAGAGGTCTGTAGCATGTCAGTGTTCTACAAAATCACTTTCATTTGCTAGAGGCTTTTATGAAGTTTGTGTATAATGGGCTAGGCCTAAACCTGACTAACTCTGGTGCCCTGGAGGGACTCCTACCAGCAGGGAAGTCCAGCAACACATTTTAAACAAAATTAGAAACACTTACAGGGATGAAAGTAGAGCGGATTTTTAAAATGTGTTTAACCAGACTGTCCAGGGTGAGACAGGAGAAATGGAAACCCTAGTGCAATCTCTCAAACTGACAGCATGATTACGTCCAGATGCAGTCACATGACACTCACCTGGAGCTATACAGTGGAAGTGCCCCATTAATCTGGGACACACAGACGCAGCCCAGCAACAGGGGCAGAACTGGGCCATTTCAAGTCAAGGACCTTTCCACAAAAGCACAGACTCTGGACTCTGGTATCTGTATCCTATGGTATCTCATAGTATCTTAACACAGCCGTGATTTAACCAAACAGAGCAGTGGTGTACAGTTTATCACATGAAGCCCCACATGGTGCTACCTGTGTGTTTTTCAGAATTAATCTGAAAGCTGTCTGGCAGCCAAGTTCATGATTGTCATATGACGTCTCTCTCTTTCTCCCTCTCCCCCTTTCTCTCTCTAGAAGCCGAGTCTCTGGAAGAAGCATTGAACGGAGATTGGAGAGTGTGCAAACCTGTTGGATTCATTTTCCTGTGGATTGCCTAATTTTTTCCCCCACCCTGAAAGAGAATCAGCCAGCAGAAGTTCGGTTGTTTGGCTCCTCTGGTGATTTCAGTGCAGCCATGGCACAGAAGGTCTCGTGGGAATCTTCCGACTCAGGCAGTTATATAAACGGGCGTCTGTTTAGGGAATGATCTTGCCACAGACAGAAGCAGTGGAGTCATAATCTCCTCAGGGGAGGCTGTCTGGCTCTGCTCCTCATGGGATGGTGACGTTTCTTGTTTTTATGACGTGGATCTATGTTAAAGCTTCTGTCTTTTTAACTGCTAACAGGTTTTTGCACTTTTTGCCTGATTGCTGAGGGTTGAAACTTGCCATTCTCATCTCACTGTCAATCAAGCCTTTGTTTTCTGTCCCCAAATCTGACACGTTAATGACAGTTCAAAATTATGATCGGCTTCAAGGAAAGAAACATCCCACAGGCCTACCCTGCAGACAGACCTGTGTAATCAGCCTTCGGAAACCGCGTCTCACTTCACTGTCTCTGGATTGTTGGAGAAGCAAGAGAGGATCGTTTCTCTTGGAGGGATTCTTGTGTTCTTCTGTGCACTGGAAACTTTTTGGCCAGATTGTTTTGCAAAACAATTTACACAGAACGAGTGACTTTTTTAAGACAAAGGAGAAGCAGAAAGATTTGATCTCATCTTGGCCCTTTGTTTACCTGTATTCATTGAAAAGCACCGAGGGAACTTCCCTAATGCATGCAGCCACTCACACAGTGAAGGTAACATAAGAGCCTGCCTGTGTTCAGTCTCAGACAGGAACAGAAACCCTATCTCACTCTCTCTATCTCACTGCCACGTTCTGCCTCTCTTTTTGCCTGCTCTGTATGAGTCTGCAGGCTCAGACCTGTCAGCCCCCAGCATGCGTCCTTTCACATGCATTACGCTGAAACATTGCCTGCGTGTAGGCGAACACTAGTAAGTTAGGACCTTTGCGACACAATGCCAATCCCTCTGAGAACTTAGTCTGAAACCAAAACTCAAGTTTGATACACCTCCAAATACCACCTTCTCCATCTTGCAGAAAGACTACAGTACAGACATACCCACTTCTACCTCCTCTTCTTATGTATTTTAGAACATCTTTTATAAACCAAATCATTCTCAGACAGAAGTATCTCAATCACAGGTCAGGTGCCCTGGCAGCTTTAAGGCAGATGGTGACTGACAGATGTGGCTTTCGTCAGATATTCACCTTCAATCAGTCAATTTGCACTAATTGTGATGTTTATGGATTATTACAACCTTTTTTTAATTATTTTCTCATTTTTACATAACAAAATTGGAATCTGCAAAAGACTGGAAGACGATGCATTTTTTACCATTGTGATCTGGCAGGGTGTGGAGCCAATGTTTTTACAGGGTAAACACACATGAGAAGAACATTTATTAATAGTGTAACACCAAATTAAACTTTCACTGCCATTCATCACCATCCAGTTATTTATTCCAAAACTCTGTCAAAGAATTTTAGAATCGGAAACCTTCATGACAATTAAGATTGTATAGATTTTTTTCCACAAACTGCTTCAATTTATGTCCTGTATTACACCAAATACATTTTACCTAAGCCATATTGTTCATTTTACTGCTTAATTGAAACTGCACCTATTTTGCTGTCACTTTTTAGTGTAAATTACCATTTTTTCGGGAGATTATTTCACTTTAAAATACTTTCACACACACATAGCAGGCACGTGTTCTGCGTTTGTGCTTCACTTAGAGGTGATTTGAGGTTCAGTCACCACATCACTCCCTACTTCCTCAGTTTTCCTTGGACATAATATAACCTGCATCAACAGAAAATCCCAAGGTTGAACTTTTGGGTATCCTCTTTTCCGACTGTGGTCCAGTCTCCCTTTCTGTTCTCTGCTCGTAGCTGCTACCTGGGGTCTCAACACTGCCCCTTTTTTCTGATATTAGAGCCCCACTTTGACATTTTCTTGTTTGTATCAGATACAAAACAAAGAGCTGCCTGATTTTTTGGCAGACTGTTCTTAAACCCATTCTACCAGCCG
Organism: Megalops atlanticus; assembly: GCA_019176425.1. NCBI lineage: Eukaryota > Metazoa > Chordata > Actinopteri > Elopiformes > Megalopidae > Megalops > Megalops atlanticus. The sequence goes on from CM032894.1 coordinate 1,478,207, forward strand.
AGCCTACAGGCCTCCCTCTGCACTGCATGCATACATGCACACAAACATCCCCCCCTCACCCAGCACTGAAGGTCAAAGTTCAAAGCTCACATTTCCAGGACCGTGCAAGACCCCTTAAAGGAATAGGAGTCGCTACACTTCCTGTCACGTAGTTGGGCTTTAGGAAGCTTCTCTACCCATCTGTTCCCCTCCTCCCACCGGCCCCACCCCCCCAGTATGTCGACCCTCGGGTCCTGGCTCCACCCGGTAAGGCTGAGAGCGCTCGGCCCCCTCTCTTTCTGACCCTCCTCTTCCTCTCTCATTGCCTCTAATCCCCACCAAAAACCCCTCATTCCATCTCCCCTCATCCCTCAATCCCCCGTCTCTCATCACCCCCATCCCTGAGCCCTGGACCCCTCCCGTCTGTGATGCCGGGTGTCAGTAAGAGTGGGGGTGTCGGCGGCCCCATTTCCTCGCCACCCTCTTCCTCCTCCCGACCGCTGCGGCCCAGCCGCTACGTGCCCGTCTCCGCAGCAACCGCGTTCCTGGTGGGCTCCACGACACTCTTCTTCTGCTTCACGTGAGTACAGCTAAAGCTAACACCTCACACTGAGTATTGCTAATGCTTCAGCATTCATGTTACACACTGAGTACGACTCACGCTAACAGTCTTGCTATAGCTAATGCATTACACACATACAGTAGCCATACACTGTCTGAGGTATCACACAGAGTGCAGGTATCACACTGCACGCACACCCACACACGGCCGTTATGTCCACTGTAGGCAGAACTCACTCAAACAGACAAAATGTGCAGATATGTGTACTCACATCCACACAACAGAATGTGCCAAGCCTGGCACTTCAGCCTCACACACAGGTATGAAAAACTATGATGCACACTCACCAGAAAATGTCTCACACCTTCAGCAGAAGATGGACATACCCACTGTTTGGAGAGGGGACACAACCATTTACACACTGCACAGTTTATACCCCTTGGCATTCCACACCCAGAGACACTCATCCTTGTGCAGCTGTGTTTTTATGAGCAGTGTGTACACACACTGTGATACTCTGTCAGTAGTATCCTCCAGATTAAAAACTGAAAAGGAAAAATAGGCCAACATCTGTCATCCTTAATAAAACACTGTCCTTTCCTCCCAGTCTGTTACTGCAGTGTAATATGATTTCAAAGCTCTCATCTGCTCCATTGTTTCTGCTGAGGCCTCTAAATAACACTGTAAGTCGGTTATTTAGCAGCGGAGAGCGCGTCTCCCCCTGGCTGGCCCAGCCTTTCGCCCCTGTCGCTGGAGCAGCAGCAGCAGCAGCAGGACCAGGATTTACTCACTAGTACAGCTGCTGAAGAGCTGCCGAGTAACTGGCTCAAATGTAGTACAGAGGCAACTTTATGCCTCTCTTTTGGCTCTGTTAATTTGAACTCAAACTTTGGTGTGTCCTTCTATCCTATTACAAGACAAACCACATTCTGTCATGCCGCATATACAAATAAAGGCTTTACTGCACTGCACTGATTGTGTGATGTAACCTGTTGTTTGCATTTGTAGTGTCCTGTGATGTTCTGTCCCTTCTGAGGAATTGTGAAAGCACCTGTAGACCGCATGCAGTCCTGACCGAATTCACCTGTCTCTCCCTCCGTCTGCCCGCCCTTCAGGTGTCCGTGGTTATCAGAGCAGTTTTCCGTCGCCATCCCGGTGTACAACGGCGTGGTCTTCCTCTTTGTCCTTGCCAATTTCTGCATGGCAACATTTATGGACCCAGGGATCTTCCCCCGAGGTACAACAGCATACTTGTTCAGAGCTCAAAGTAAAGGCAAACTTGCTGTATTAATCTTCTCACTTGGTGCAGTCACTGTATCTGTACTGTACTGCATGGTAACCCTCTCTCTCAGTGCAGTGTTAGTGTACTGTAGTATCCAGTCAGTCACTGTATCTGAACTGTACTGCATGGTAACCCTCTCTCTCAGTGCAGTGTTAGTGTACTGTAGTGTGCAGACAGTCTCCTGGCCGTGTGGCTGCAGTAACGGCTGTGTTCTCCTGCAGCGGAGGAGGATGAGGATAAGGAGGATGATTTCCGTGCTCCGCTCTATAAGACGGTGGAGATCCGCGGCATCCAGGTGCGGATGAAGTGGTGCTCCACCTGCCGCTTCTACAGACCCCCCCGCTGCTCACACTGCTCCGTCTGCGACAACTGTGTGGAGGTACAGATACACACACACACACACACACACACACACACACACACACACGCGCACACACTCACACTCACTCACACTCACACACACACACACACACACACATACTCACTCACACACACGCGCACACACACTCACGCACTCACACACACACGCGCACACACACACTACCACACATACTCACACACAGACTCACACACACACACTCACACACATACTCACACTCACGCACACACACACTCACTCACACACCGTCTGCGACAACTGCGTGGAGGTACTGCCACGTGCACAGCTACGCAGCCGCTATGCATACAGTTACAGAACAGCTACATATAAATCTAGCTGACAGTGACACACAGCAGCATCAGCTGTGTACAGAGCCATGGTGGATGCCCGGTCCCTGACGCTCCCTCCCTGTCCCGCAGGACTTCGACCACCACTGCCCCTGGGTGAATAACTGCATCGGCAGGCGCAACTACCGCTACTTCTTCCTGTTCCTGCTGTCGCTGACGGCGCACATCATGGGCGTGTTCGGCTTCGGCCTGCTCTTCATCCTGTACCACACACAGCAGCTGGACCGAGTACACTCCGCCGTCACGTATCCTTCAGCCCCCCACGCCCCGTGTGCTGTCTGTCTGTTACACGCCCGTCTGTGCTCACCGTGTGCTGTCTGTGTGTTACACGCCTGTGTCTGTGCTCACCGTGTGCTGTCTGTGTCTGTTACACGCCCGTCTGTGCTCACCGTGTGCTGTCTGTGTCTGTTACACGCCCGTCTGTGCTCACCGTGTGCTGTCTGTGTCTGATAGTTTTTTGCGTCTCTATATTTGAGGTGTGTGTATGTATGATGTACCCCTGGCTGTGTATTAGGGCATTTGTGTGTGTTTCTGTGTGTCTGCATGTGTGTGGGTGTTTGTCTCTGTGTTATTTCTGAGTGTGGTTATGGGTTTATTACTGTTTTCAGTCTGTCATCCAGTTGCTTTCTCTTTAGGTCAGTCTGCCCCTGTATTTCCCTGCTTCCTTAACTCCTCTCTCAGCATGGCAGTGATGTGTGTGGCTGGCCTTTTCTTCATCCCAGTAGCTGGCCTTACTGGTTTCCACATCGTACTGGTGGCCCGCGGCAGGACCACTAATGAACAGGTCTGTGTGTGTGTGCATGTGTGTGTGTGTGCGTGTGTGTGTGTTACAGAACTGTAGACTGCAGTAACAGTCCAACAATAAGACTAGTTTCATCTACACCAACAGTGTTTGTCTGGTTAATGCTAACGTACCCTGTATGTAAATGTGACCGTCTGTCTTAACGGATGTGTGGGACGATGTTGCCACATTCCTGCACTGTTTCGCCTGAGGGGTGATAACCTGCCTGACAAACACGACGTTTAAAATGCTGTTCTCAGGGAGGAGCTGCAGTTAAGTCAGTGAAAAAAGTGAGCAGGAGGTGTAGAAGCTGTGAGGAGTGATTCACGCTGAGTTTCAGTGCAGTGCTGCTGTGGGACAGGGCTGAGGCTTCAGCTTCTGACACGGAGACATTCTTTTAACATAACTCATATTAATCCTGTGTGTGTCTTCTCTTTCAGATGATAAAGGCTTCATCTTTCTGTGCTTTTTAATCTCTAAAATGCAACCTGTAATGTACCCCACCCTGAAAATCTGCATCTTCTAATCTCATGAAGGAAAGTAATCAACAGCCCTTTTCTGCTCTCACCCCCACCTTCCTGTTTCTCCTTCTCTCCCTGTACCTTTCTCTCTCCTCCTCCTCTCTCCCCCTCTCCCTCTTACCTCCCTCTCTCCTCCTCTGTCTCTCTCCTCTCCCTCACTCCCCTTGCTTTCTCCTCTTCTCCCCCCGCACCCCTTTCTGTCTGTCTCCCAGGTGACAGGGAAGTTCAGAGGAGGGGTGAACCCGTTCACTAACGGCTGCTGGAGGAACGTTTCGCATGTGCTCTGCAGCTCCCAGGCCCCCAGGTCCGTCTGTCCGTCCGTCCGTCCGCCCGCCCGCCCGCCTCGCTCTGTGTCCCTCACGTTAGATCAGCTGTCTGTGTGTCGCAGGCTGGGTGTGAGTGCGTTTCACGGGCGGCTCATCTGCGCTCCCCCCCACAGGTTGCTGCGTTATATGGCAGCAGTGCATTTCCCAGCACTGTCCATAGGAGAATATAAACCAGCATCACCAGGGCACCCTGGCAGAGACGTGTGAAAACACTGCATTAAGCAGCACCAACTTTTCCCTCTCAACCTTGATGTTGGCCATTCTGACAAAATCCCACTCGGCAGTCTGTTCACACATTTACAGCGACAGGAGGCCAGTTCCCTTCAGACCGAGTCTTCAAGTAGTCAGCCCACAGAAACGAAGAATCCAAAGAAAGAGCACACTGACGAAAGATTACCAACCCCCCCCGGGACACAAGCCTGCCAGCCTGTTAGCGACCCCTTGTGTAAAGATGAGAAGGCATATTACAGCTCTTGAAAATGGCTAGTGCGTATTCCACAGCTTGGCCTGACCCTGAATCAGGGCTGACACCATGAGCTCTCCTGCTGGGAACCTCACTGTGTGTCCCTACCTCAGGATAAGGCAGAGTGAGTTGCACCAGGAATCCTCACAAGGCCAATTAAAGCTACAGTGTAAGTCAGGGCTAAAGCCTTTTTGTGCCTTCTAGCACAGTAAGCTACTGTGCATTAGCTTTCTCAGCATTTGTCCAATTATTGGGGTTTGAGAACCAACAGGTTTTTTCTAGTGATGCCCATTCACCCCTTTCCAAAACAGCCCTACAGCAGCAACACTGAAGATCAGGACTAACCTGATCCCCCCACTGCTCATCTGTTAAAGAATGATGGTGACTAAGCTCACTCACAGCAGAGACACTGGGGGAGTCTGCACTGTGTTCTTCCAGCCTCCTCAGAGATCTCAGTGCCATTGTGTTTCTCTGGCAAACGCACTTAAAGAGGCCAGCTGGTGTTGGCCTACCTGCTCATAGAGCTGTAGTCAAGACCAACTCAAGACTGAGCCTAAGGGACGTCTCGGGTCGAGACTGAGACTGGAACAATTAGAGTCCAGTTCTAGACCATAATAGTGTGGTTTTCCAAGGCAACCACCATACTGCTTGCCCAAAATGTAACTTTAAGTATTATTATTATATGCACGTTTCAGTAAAATTACTTCCTGTCATATTTTGAAGACTAAATTAGTAGTCTCATAATTAATACCACTAGTTAGTAGTTAATCTTGATGATTACTTGCTATTGGAAAGCAATATTTTGTTATGTAGTCTGGGCAGAAATTAATATGAGTTTGCAGTGTTCGGCATCCGAGACCAACTCCAAGACTGATTGTGAATTATTCCGAGTGCAAGACGAGACGGCGGCAGCCTGTAGGGCCCTGCAGACACGCAAAAGTCAAAGCCTTCTACAGATAAACATACAGCAGTCGCTGTCAGGGTGGCAGGAGAGCGGCTCTCTGATAAAGGGAGTGTCATCACTGTGCAGAACTCTGCAACACCGCTCTGCCTTGCTGTACGTAGTCTAACTGTGTAGTGACCTACATTATGTACTCATCGATAAATAATGTTTCATTAAAAATTTTAATTGCTGACCATTTTGCAAGTGGTAGTTCTGACTCACAAAGATGTGTTTCTCGGTTCCAGGTACTTGGGGCGGTTGAAGAAGGCGCAGACAGTTGTGGTCCAGCCACCCTTCCTCAGACCACAGATCTCCGATGCCCAGCTCACAGCCAAAGTGCTGGACAACGGTATCCAGGGTGACCTGCACAGGGTAAGGCATTTATCTAGAGTATACTGTATTAACATACTGTAGCATCCAGTCAGTCTCTGTATCTATACTGTACTGTATTAACTCTCTCTCAGCGCAGTGTTAATGTACTGTAGTGTCCCATCAGTCACTGTATTGACCCTCTGTCTCACTGCAGTGTTAGCATTATCAGTACTGTACTGTTCTCTCTCTCAGTGCAGTGTTAGCATTATCAGTACTGTACTGTTCTCTGTCTCAGTGCACTGTTAGCATTATCAGTACTGTACTGTTCTCTCCCTCAGTCCAAAAGCAGTCTGGAGATGATGGAGAGCCAGTCAGCTGATGCAGAGGCCCTTCCCCCACCAAAACCGGAGCTCAGATACCCTGGCCTGTCCCGGGGCCCCCTGTCTGTGGGACACACAGAGGGTAAACGGCGCCTCGCACCGCACGGTGGGCTGGGAGGAACACTGCAGGAACACTGCAGTAAATGCTGTACTCACTCTCTCTCTCCCCCCCAGAGAGCGGCCTGCTCAACAAAGCCCCGCCCACTCCTACCATGTATAAATACAGACCTGCATACAGCAGCCCGGGAAAGAACCACACAGCCATGACCCACTCCAACAAGGTAACGAACCTAATGCTGCTCCCATTCGCTGTCCTAACACAAGCTAACAACGCTAACATGCCCCCCCTTTACCCACTCCTACTCCACCAAGGTAACCTACACCCACTTGTAATCCACACCTACTCCGAGCAAAACCCCACCCACCTGTCACCCTCATATGCATCATGCTAAACTGCCTATGTGCAACATACACATACTGCACCTGTTTCCAGGAGGCCGGTGAGATTCAGTCTCAAACAGCACCTGCAGGGACATCCTGTGGCCCGTCTGCCAGACGGCAACTGCCTGTTTTTTTATTTTTGTTTCATTTTAAAAGCTCATAAACCAAGGCAGCAGTACAGCTGATAATGGCAGGGTGTTGTTTTCCATGTCAGTTTGGTTTTTGGTGCTGGTTACTTTATTCTTCATGTTCTGTTAATGCCATCTCTTCATTTCCCTTCTTTTTGTGTGGTGACTCAGTGGCTTTCAGTTGATCAGTATCAGTAAGTTGAAGCTGGGCTCACTCCCATGCGTCTCTGTACCTGTGTAAGTGCTCCTCTCCTTCACATCTCTGCACAGTGTGTGCCGTTTCTCCTCCACACTCAGGGCCTGAGTAATGCAGCCGAGGGCTTTCTGCTCACTATCACTGATCGCTTCATCTCGCATTTGGGGAATTTTTCCTACGCATTACTTTTCTTGCCATCACATGCAGATAATCAATGCTCCAGAGCGTAGACATTCCACACAACCTGAATAATAATCCCTAATTAAATAACGTAATGCTAATATCATTATTTCCTTAGCAAGGCATTTTGCCTCCATAAATTCATGTTCATGTTACAGTTTGAACCAATTATCATTTATAGAATTTGAAAAGAATGAAACTCAGCCAAATATGTGTGTTTAGTAACAAGCGCTCCATCCACTCAGGGTGAGCTCAGTAACACTGCAGAAGTATGGTGGATATACTCTTTCTTACTTTGCTTTGTCAAGCGTGAGAAGAAACATGGGTGATGGGCATCGCTGAAACTGAGCGAGGCAGGAGGATGTCCCGGTAATGCAAGTGCACTTCGGCTGCAGTTACACACAGAGGCAGCTGGGGGCGCTGTGGCTGAGTGTTACACAAGCACAGCTCCGCTCACAAGGGAGCTCACCACAGAGCCCAAGCTGCCCTCTGACCCTGTGTCTGTCAGCACACACTGCGCAGCACATGTGAGTGAGGGGTGTGTGTGTGTGTGTGTCTGTCAGCACACACTGCGCAGCACATGTGAGTGAGGGGTGTGTGTGTGTGTGTGTGTGTGTGTGTGTGTGTGTGTGTGTGTGTGTGTGTGTGTGTGTGTGTTGGGGTCTGTCAGGTTGTGCCCTGTCTGGATTCACCCTGTGTGTCCGCTGTTCTGCTGTGTCAGGCCAGTTAGCTCAGTGATTGAGCAGGAAAGGAATCCCCCCGAGTGCAGTGTTAATGTGCTGTTAGTGGTCACTTAACCCTCTTTCTCTCAGTACTCTGCTGACATATTCAGAATTTCAGAATTAACGCCTACCTTCAATCTCTCCCTCCTCCTTGCCCCATCCGTCTTTCCTGTACCTTCCTCCTTCCTGCTCCCGCTTCTCCCTCTGTGTCGCTCCCTCTTTCTCAGATGAGTCGGGGGGACAGTCTGAAGGAGTCCCCGTCCCTGCTGCAGTCCAGCCAGCAGCCCGGCTTCCGCTCAGAGCCCAGCCTGGACGGGAGGGAGGGCGAGCGGGAGAGGGGGGGCGGGGGCAGGGACAGGGCCGGGGGAGGCGGGGGTGGGCGGGGCGCCCAGCTCTGGGATCCCTGGCTACTCCCTGGGGGGGCGCTCCTACCCTTCCTTTTCTGACCCCACGGTGCTGTCAGGTGGGGCCTCGCGCTCCTCCAGTGTGCGCTCCGCCCACACAGCCCACAATGCACCAGGCATGATGCACTCGGAGGGCACCACCTCCACCAGCTACAAGAGCCTGGCCAATCAGACACCTCGCAACGGGAGCCTGTCCTACGACAGCCTGCTGACCCCCTCCGAGGGCCAGGAGCTCGAGTCTGCGGCCCCTGACCTCCCCCTCACCCCCCTCCTTCGGCGCCCCCCGCGGTGCTGGGCTACAGCTCGCCCTTCCTGTCCGCGCAGATCGCCCACCAGCGCGAGGCCGCCGCCCTGCTGTCCTCCCCCACAGGGCTTACCTGCGCAGCGGCAGCCCCGCCCCGAGAGGGAGCACCTGCTGCAGCACCCCCGCCCCCCCCGCTTCTCCCGGCCGCCCCTCCTGTCTGACTCGCACCCGTATGCGTACCGCGCGCGCTCCCTGGGCGCGCCCGACGCCCCGCCGGCCCCCCCGCCCCCCGGCTCCCCGCACCACCCGCCCCCCCTGGGCAAGTCGCTGTCGTACTCCAGCGCGGCGGCGGCTGAGATGCAGTACCGCATGGTGCGTAAGGCCTCTGCGGGGGGCGGCGGGGGGAGCCAGGCCCCAAAGTGAGTACCCCTCTCTCTGCAGCCCGCAGCCTCCTCTCCTCCCTGCCTCCTGTGAGTGTTTCCTCCTTTTCCTCTTTTCTCTGAACGTCACTCGCCTTTATTACTGTAACTCACCCTCACTACTGTAATGCATCCACATCTGCCCCGAATTACTGTATCTCCCCCTCACTACTGTAACTCACCCTCATTACTGTAACTCACCCTCATCTCACCCTCACTACTGCAATGCATCCACATCTGCCCCGCATTACTGTATCTCCCCCTCACTACTGTAACTCACTCTTATTACTGTAACTCACCCTCATTACTGTAACTCACCCTCATGACTAACTCACCCTCATCTCACCCTCACTACTGTAATGCATCCACATCTGCCCCGAATTACTGTAACTCACCTTCATTACTGTAACTCACTCTTATTACTGTAACTCACCCTCATTACTCCCTCATATCTCTCATGCTGATTACTGTCACTCACTCTCATCTTGCACTCTTCCGGTCACTCACCCCGATTACCACTGCAGTGCTTGTACTGTCACTGTCATTAATGTGATTGTCACTGTTAATGTGGATTTATGGCTGTGATTGCAGTCTTCTTTCTGCGTGTGTGTCTTCTGTTACTCTGAGGTTGAGTGATGTGAGGGGTATGTCACTAACCATATGATTCTCCTAACCATATGATTGGTCACATTCAGAGGAACTATTATTCGTATGTTGCATTGTGATTACTACTGTTTTCAGTGTTACCTGTTAGTTTCAGCCTACATTTTGTTTCGCAAACGACTTTTTAAAAATGATTTTGATGTCTTGTTTTGCTGATTTGGTCATTATTTTTGGTTACAGTAAGGATTATACACCGTAAACAGATGGAAACATTACTAGTGTCTGCATCCGTGTGATTTGGGTTGAAATGTCGTTGTGTCGCTGGGTGCTGGGCCAAACAGCAGTGCTAACTGTGACTGTACTGTGGAACCCCTGTCACATTATAGCCAGGGTAATACGCTGCACCGGACTGTACAGCGCTGCTTCCCAATCTATTACACGTTATAGCAAAACTTTACAGGACACGCAGATTCATAACGCCCATATTCAGCTGAATCGCCGTTCCACCGAAACGTTTTATATTGGTCTACCACGTTGTGAGACACGTTGAAAGGTTAACTGTGTGGTAGCTAAACCATGCTATTCAACAATGACATATTTGTTAATGGTAGCTCGCTATATAATATTGCTGTACAGATTTTAAAAGCAGCTAGCGGTTAAACATTGCTGGTTACTGTCGATGTTTGTTTAAAATATGTTAAACCTAACCGTGGTGAGCTTGTATGCTAATATTTGTAGTATTTGATTGAGCTTTGTTCAATAACTAGAGCTGCATAGCTATGCTAGGTTGTTATTTCTGTGGGCGGTTGCTAGCTACTTCGCTTGCTAATTTAGTTAAATTAGGTAGCTAGCAAGCAAATAGCGACAGTTACCAGAAAACTGTAAATATATAAATTATCTAGCGTGCTACCTCAGGCTGTTAGTCAGTTCATAAGTGTTAAGGTTGTTAGCCTTCGTTAGGTAATTTAAGTTGGCTTGCTATCTACATAGCTTTGTTTGCTGCATAATTATCTGTTGATCATTAGATTGCTACCAAACTTGCTTCTACGGCTAGCTAGCTAGCTAACGTTACTGAAATCGAGGTAGAAACTGCGTAAGCTAAGTACCGTTAACTTGTGTAAAATCTGTAGAAATTTTAACGTGTGAAATGTAAAACTTTTAACAATCTTGCCTAACGTTACCTGACCGTTTAGCCTGGCCTGTATTTGAATCAGCGCTAACGGTCGCTCTCGTTTAACTCGTTTCTCTTCTGTAATCTGTACCGTTGGATGTCTTGGCCTTTTCTGATTGGTTATTTTAAACGTCTGTTCTTAGCCCGGTCCCTGCCTATTCGCCAACGCTAGTTGATTGACAAGAGCTGTTAGGGTTGCTATGGTGTTCAAGCAACGTCGTGTGCTTGTGCAGTAGCAAAAGCTGCGTCTTAAATCGCACGCTTGCATACTGCATACATACTAGCAGCGTAGTGCGTACTATAGTCTGCACTAAATCTTTTAGTAGTGTCAGTAAGTAGGCGAGTACATTGGATCAATTGTGGAAGCATGTTTGAATTCTGCGTTAACCACTTCTGACGCCAGCTACTTAACAAGGCCCGGTGTAATAAAATACTGTAACTGCCATGTTCAGTTACGCGACGGTAGGCTACGTGAAATAATACCGCAATACTGACAACAAATGTTCTACTGTGGTATCTAGCTGCTTGTGTACTGACTACGCACAATCGTTTTAAATTGTCCACAAGCGGCGATCCCTTTTATTTTGCTGTGGGGAAGGAAGTGTGACACTACACTATCCACCCTGTCAGGTGGGAACGTCCTAGATGGTCAAACATACCTGATATGCATACTACACTGTATGCACATGTGCAATTTGGGACACAGCCAAGCTCTCCTTATATATGAGGACAAACCTGTTGTCACAGACAGAGAGTGAAGTATAATGTGTATAAACCTGCAGGTTTTCATGAAATTTTTGCTGGTTTAATTTTGTTTATGATTTTAAGAAGCATTCCAATTAGATTGTACTCTCATACGCTATAAAATAATGCATACATTACCATACCGCGAACTACACTCTTCTGCCCTGTAAGGTGATTTTCCCATGCTGCCATGGTGTACTGTGCAGTACGGTTCTTGGTTCGTGTGCAGGACTGGGCCGTGTTTAACAGGGGTACTGATGGGAGTTAGAGCCCAGTGACAGTCCTACATCACTGACATTTCTAGCCAGCACATCTCAGCTCTGCATGCAGAGATACTGTATGGGACTGTATGTCAGTACATTGTTATGAATGTTTAAGTATAATATTTTTTCCTGAAATAAGCATGATTCAATTTCCCCAATAGGTTTGTTTTTGTATTTGTCATACTAAATAGTCATACATTATTCATGCAGAATGCTATTTTTCTACCATCACGCTGTTTCCAAAACATCCTCCCATACCATCACTGTTTTTATTATTAGTATGTACCCCTGTCCCTTTCTTTCATCCCTCTGTGTCTTCTCTCTCCCTCTTTTCTGTTTTCTAGGGACGAGATTCAGATGAAGTCGTACAGCCGGTCGAACGGGCAGGCCAAGCCAACTCCCTCCTCTCCGTCTCATCCCCCCTCCTGCCCCTCCTCCCCCCCCAACCCAGCCAGCCTCACTACTCGCCCCGGCCTGGCCAATCATAGCGCTCCTCCTTCACAAAGCCCTGCCCACAAGCCAGGGGGTGGGGTGAAAAAGGTGACAGGAGTCGGAGGGACCACTTACGAGATCTCAGTCTGAGTGACAGGCGGCCGTTTCGACCAACAGGGATCAAAAATTGGTTCCAGCCCCTTCCCACTCTCGTATTTGGAGCCTTGCTATTGGAGGAGGCATGTTACAAGAGGACCCTTCAAAGGAAAGACATAAAGGACAACATATGAAGAGCCTTTTGTGATGTTCATTCCTCACCTCCTCCTCTAAAAGTGATGGACTCGATCTTTCCTTCAACCACAGAGAGGGAAATTACAGAGTGAAGGAACAACAGGGTGGTCTGTAGACTGTGGAAAATGTGTAACCCCAAAGATGACATGCGTCACGTTTCATACAATCAGTGTTGTTTTTTCCAGGGGAAAGATGTAGAAGAATTATTACAAAGTGGGTTTACAAAGCCAATGACACACCTCAGGGGGTCAGGATTGTGATTGTTGGCCAATGGCTGGAAAGGACAGTTCTCAAGCCGGCCAATGACCAAGAAAGACACAGACATTTGGGGTGTCACTGGACAAACGTGACTGGATAAAAAACCACAATGCTTTTAAGTGTCAGAAGGTTCAGAATTTGTACAAAAGCAGGAGGACTGGATTTGGGTTTACACCAACAGGAGGGGCTTCAGGTGGCACCTAAGGGAACATAAGAGGCTTTAGCTACATGACCATTGTGATTGGTCAGAGGTCACTGTTGCCAATCAGTCCCAGAAGTCAGCAAGCGAGGCAGAGAAAAGTAACGGACTCCCAGGTGTTGGGTTGGTGGATCATTTGGTCTTTCCTGACACAGGCAGCAGCCTAATTTTGGACTGGATTGTAGAGTGATGGCCTTGGGATTTGAGGAAATGTTTTCTGTTTTAAAATGTTTTATTTGATTTGTTAATTTTAAAAATCTTTGTTTATATGAATTTATATAAACCGTTGATACAATCCTCAAGATTTTAAAGAGGGCCAATGGCAGTCTTAGATGATAGGATGTAAAACTATTTAAAAAAGGATGCTTTGTTCATTTTTATTCATGGCTGCAGCTGCAAGTCAGAGACTCCGACATCTGACTGGCAGCTCCCTTGGCCAGGGGTAATCAGTCTAAGCTGCAGAAAACAAAATGCCTCATTAAAACACTATCAAAACATACAATCAGTTCTTGTGGAGTACAATTCTGAAATATTCATGAGAATGTGGAATGCCAGATGTCTGTTGTAGTTTTAAATGACTGTGGACTTTTGAATTTTTCCAGTATGTCAATCATCAGTCAGGAGCCAGCCCTCCCTCTGGAAGTCTTTGATAACATAGCTGGCCAATCAGGAAATGGAGTGAGCAGCATGTCATTGTGGTTGGCTGAGCAGAGAGAGCCATGTTTGCTGCTTCCCACAGTGTAGTCCCTAGAGCATTCAAATGGGACTTTTTCAGAATTAAAAAAAATTAATTTCAGACTTGTTCCACAAGTTTCTTATGGCTAATACAAGTCCGTATGGGGGATATTCTGTGAGGCTCTGTTGGATTATAAGGACAATTTCACCAATCAGGATTAGAGAACAGAGCTTTTAATAAATGCATAGCAGCACACTGCCCAGTGTGAGGGCTGGGATGTGACAGACAGCCCAACCAGCCAATGAGCTAGCAGCAAGCGTAGGGAGAGGGAAGGCAGGGCCTGGAACATAGGTGTTTTTAAAAATGTACTGTACAGCTCTGCGTGGGTGAGTGTGTGTATGTGCGCGTGTGTGGCTGAGCATTGATAATAAACCCTTTATAAAATGCACTGGCATGATGCTGAGTTTGAGTCTCTCTTCTACAGGAGCCAGTAGGACGGGAGGGGGCAAAGGTCACGGAAGTTTGACCACAGTGACAGTCACAGGCTTGTGGGTTACATCTGCATACTTTATTTGCATGGTCAGACTTTCAGAATGTCATCTCAGATCCCACTGTGCAGCACTCCTGCAGTGAGTGTCATTCAGCAGAATGACACGGACCCCGCAGGCCTCTCCGCTGCAATGCAAACGGAAAAACACAGGAATGCAGCAGAACGCGCAGCATGCTCAGCACTGGCTGGCTGCAGGTCGCCATGGCTACTTCACACACTGGAACGGGTGCAGGCACGGGCCTTCAGCCTGCACTGAGAACGGACTGGTTGGGCTCTCGAGTTGGGCTCTCTACGGTCTGGGTTCATTCCCGGCCACGTCATCATCCGACGATGACCAGGAGCAAAACGGCTTTGTAGTGGTGAGAGGTTTTGGCTGGTCATTCAGCAGCATTCCTGAGGTCACACAGGCCATGATGTTGCCCCTGCACTGGCTCCAGGAAAGAGAAAACACTCACTACACAAGCCTGCTGCAGATACAGCTCCATGGCAACTGGAACAGTGACCTCGGGGGCAAGGGCATGGCTAGCCAATTACATTGCTCTACAGTACAGAACAGCGAGGTCATTGGAAAGCATAGGGCAATGTTTCCCAGTGCTGGGAACCTGCTGCTTGTGATGGTTTTCATTCCAGCTGAGCTCTCAATTCTTTGTATTACTAATTTATTTCAGGAACTCAAAAGAATAAAATTTATAAAATACAATAACTTACAAAAATATCTCGCATAGATACCTCTGTGCGGACAAATATTTCCAACGATCCACATCTGTAACAGCGAACTGACATAAGATAAATCGGTACTGATCTCTGTTTAACACCTCACACAGACATCCTAAGTTGAGAGCCCAGCTGCAATGAAATGCTGGAGTCAGCACATAGAGGGTCCCCAGGACCAGAACTGGCAAACACTGGCATAAGGAAGCAGCAAAGACCTGCACGCTGTAGGATAATGCCTATCGATCATGCCAGCGGGATTACATATAGCCGCTGGGTGGTAGTGTTGTCTCCTGAGACGGTGACGAGCAGAGAGCAGCATCCAGCTGGGCAAACTCAGGACCACAACAGAACAGAGTAACAGTGATCAAAATACAATCAAACATACAGTTCACATTTCACATTTTCAGGAAATCACCCTTCAAAAGGGAGGGTTTCACTGGTATTGTGCGTTCCTTTTTTTCCCATTACAGAGGAGCGGAGCCAGGAAATGGAGCACTGCGCAGTGAAAGCTCCTACTGATCAAAGATCAATTTACCCATCCTTTATCCTAATCCCCGATGCCTCACCACTGAACCACACAGACATTACTGCCTCTCCCTGCTGCACCATGGGCTTCAGATCGTCAGTCAGGTCAAAGGCTGTTTAATCAAAGCTCACTCTGTTTACCACTCACTCTGACCTGGGAGCCCAATCTAAGCTTGTTCCTATTACACTACTGATCAGAGTACTCTTAGGCAAAGATCACAGATTCAAACTAGTACATTGGATTGGCTACTCGATGCCTCTCTATCCTCTGTGCTCCTTGTTTCCCCTCATAGCCAGGGTGAAAAAAGAATTAATTCCCCTTTAACCAGGTGACCAGTGACCAGACTCTGACATTAAACCACATGGTAAATGATGTAAGTGATCTTTCCTCTTGGGGTCCTCACATTGCTGGGGGAAAGGAGACTCGGGACAAAGAGGTCAAAGGTCACAGCTCTAGCACCATTTCCTGACCAACTCCTCCTCCTCAAGCCTGTCCCTTATTACCATGGGATACATTTCACATTTAACTAAATACAGTACAATGAGGATAAAAACAAAGTACAACTTAACACATAAAATGTCTGTATTCAGTAAAAATTCAAAAACTACTCTTTAAACATTTTCAGTAAACGAGCAATAAAAATCTGTGCCAGCGTGACTGGTTTTCAGCAGTATAAGGTTTAAGGTTTATCACCCAGGAGGCTGAGCTCTAATTAGACATTTAAACAAAACCTGCCAGACAGCGGCACTCCAGACCCAGAGCTGTGCACTGCTGCTGTCAGGCATTCCTGCTGAAACATTTCCCTTCATCAGTGGAAGAAAGACTCAGTAATACTAACACTGTGCTGACAGGAGGCTGACAGAGCTCACTCATGTTTATAGACATGCTGCAGTGAACAGGGTCTGCTCTGTGTAACAGTGGATTTCCTCACACACTGCAGAAGGAAAACACTGAGGCTGGCTGTGGAAAAGAGGGAGTGAGACATTAGGGAGGGGTTTTCAATAAGAAGCTTTCTGTTTACCACAGACAGGATTCATTTACGTTAATAAATTAAGTAATCCATTATAAGTTATAAGTTAAGTTATAAGTTAAATTAGCAGTTAGAATTAAATTTGTGCAGTTGTGCAAAGAAAAAAAAACACATTTTGTCCTAGCTTCCAAAGTCCACAACTTCTCCTTAAATGTGCACACCCCCATTCTCCTTGCATGATTCCATCCAGTCCAAATGTGATGTCACATGATTAAAGGGGCGTGTCCCCACATGTCTGGCCTTTCTATTTGTCCTTTTTGCTCTCTGACTCCTCCCCCTTGGTCTCAGGCTCAGGCTCCACCTCCTCCTCCTCTGGCACTGGGGGGAACTTCTCAGCCTTCCCCTTAGAGAGCTTCTTGGACTTCTGGTAGAGCTCATTTAGGTTGAACTCCCGAATGATGTTCTCCTGGAAACGACAGAAGAGCAGACCTTCACACTCTGCTGTGAAACCCACTGCAGCCTGTAATACAGGTACATAATACGTCTGATATAGGTGAGGTGTTTACAGCCGCACTGCAGGGTAACTGCATGCAAACCTCACCACACCACAGCCTGAACTGCTGTTATTACACTAACCGTGAGGCTCATACTCCAGCGCTCTAACCACTACTCCACACTGCTGTCCCACGCAGTAGTGGCAGTGTTACTGCGTTACAAGGGTATGAAGA
Source organism: Megalops atlanticus (assembly GCA_019176425.1). Lineage (NCBI taxonomy): Eukaryota > Metazoa > Chordata > Actinopteri > Elopiformes > Megalopidae > Megalops > Megalops atlanticus. The sequence continues at coordinate 1,495,341 of CM032894.1, forward strand.
ATAGGCACAGAACAAAAAGTTTAACTGTCAAATTTCATGAAATCATTACCTTTACATTTATTCACTTAGCAGACACTTTATCCAAAGCGACGTACAAAAGTGCATATAGTGGGCAAACAGGCACAAGGGCAAGATGTGTACAGGTCATACAATGCAGATAGTGCTGAGGCTGAGCGCAAGGTCAGTGTCGCGAGCTAACTGATCTGAACTAGGATTGCATATCAAATACAATCACAGGGACAATAAAGCACCGCTATACTACCTAGACAAAAACGTGCACGATACAAGGTAAGAGAGCTACAAGTACAAGTCAGGAGTGTAAGATTTACAAGGTCAAATTTACAAGGTCAAAATGGCAATTACATTACATCATTTAGCAGACACTCTTACCCAGAGCGACGTACAAATAAGGTCATCATTATGCTAAGAGTAGACATCATAAGGTATTACAAATCATAAGGTATTACAAATCATAAAATGGCTAAATTTTTCATGGCCCCGAGACCATGCTGTGAAATCAAGGCACCAAATGACTCAGACCAAAACTGGCTAGAATACAATATACATTTCCTTTACCAAAAATATGTCAGTAGAATTTTTACTTGCTTTACTTCTTTACTTCTTTCCATCACTCCTCTTAAATGCCATCTGCATTTCTGCAGCCAGTTGAACTGCTTACTATTAGCAGAACCCCATGATGCCGTTAGTTAGGGAGACAGCAGAATGGTGAATGGGGCGATATGATTCTGTGAACACGTCCGTCTCGTGACCTCCATTCTGTGAAACGTTATGGCATCCTGAGCTGGGTGTATCGTCTCATGGCTCGTGGGAGGCCACTCACCTCAGTGAAGCTCCAGGAAACTGCCCTTCCTTTCTTGTCCACTTGAGGGCGTCTCATGACCTCCTTCCCTCCCTGGAAGAGCACCAGAGACGGCAGCTGTTTGGACAGGGGGGAGGTGCTCACCTTAAACCTGAAACGCAGGAGACAGGAGGGGGGTTAATGGCACAGCCCTGCTCAGTCCCCACTGAAGCAGCGTTCCCCCGGTACGTCAGTGACGCTGTGCTCAGTAGTAAACAGAGAGCCAGGGAAGGACCAAGAGACAGAGAGGACAGGAAAACAGAGAGGGAAGGGTTAGGGTTAGGGTTAGGGAAAGGAAGACGCAGAGAGACCTACTTCTTGGATACATCTGCGTATCTCCCCACATCCAGCTTCCCGAACTTAAGCCCAGAACAGTTATACCTGAAAGGAGAGGCGTTGGTCATAAAACTGCTACCACCCCAACCAATTGTACACAAACACACTGCTACGGTACGTGTGTGTGTGTGTGTGTGTGTGTGTGTGTGTGTGTGTGTGTGTGTGTGTGTGTGTGTGTGTGTGTGTGTGTGTGTGTGTGTGTGTGTGTGAGTGTGTGTTGGACACAGTGCTAGCACACTGGCAGATGAGCACTGCTTCAGTGCCCATACTTGAGTGACAGGTCAGCATAGATGGAGGCGAAGGACTGGCACTCTGGGGACCAGTTGGCGAAGAACTCCACGAGCCACGTCACACGGCTGTCCCTCTCGATCTCCTCCTGCAAGTGGCACACATCAATCCCCACTCAGCACTTTAACCAGCCACTAACCCCAACATCAATCCCTACTCAGCACTTTAACCAGCCACTAACCCCAACATCAATCCCCACTCAGCACTTTAACCAGCCACTAACCCCAACATCAATCCCCACTCAGAACTTTATAAAATTTTGTAACATTATTATAACACTTCATATCACATATGACAATCACCACTCACCAAATAGTGAATGACAGTCAAATCTATGGCTACTCCAACTAAAGTTTATCTTTAAGTTTGACTTACACCCACGGTCACTCCGACAACAACCTGATACTCAAATCTATGGTGACTCCCCCAAAGGCCTAGTGCAATCAGACACTCACATCTATGGTTTTGTCACTGAAGTACTTGATGTACTCTGGACCCATGTAGAGTGGAGGTTTGCAGGTCATCAGAAACACTAGAATACAGAGCAGAAGCAAAGTGAAACCCCAGCAATACATATATTGCGCACACACACAGACAGACACACACACACACACACACACACACACACACACACACACACACACACACACACACACACACACACACACACAGAAACCCCAGATATGCACATATTACGCATACACTACTGTGCATTAGTGATTACTGGATTGTAGCGTTTGGCAGTGCAATAGAGATTCCTGCACTGAGGGACTGACCGATGCACAGCGTGAGGTAGAGGAGCCCCATCCGAACGTCCAGCCGGAAGAAGAGGATAACATTGGCAACCTTACTGAAGAGGATGATGTTCCCGACATGCTGTTCCACTGTGACTGAGAGAGAGAGAGTGTGAGAGCGTGGGACAAAACACAAGAAGATACAGTAGCAAAGAGATGGACGAGAGGTAGAGGCAAAAAAGAGTGAAAGTATGGAGGGATGGGAGAAGAATGCGGGATGCATGAGGGTGTAGAGAGGGAGAGGACAGAGAGTGAGAGAGCTTACAGCTAAACACAGGCAAGCCCATCTTACAGGCACAGCCCCTGCCCATAGTTAATACCAGTGAATGCTTTGTTTGCCTGTTAATGATAATGTCAGAATACCTGCTGCACTGTAAGCCTAGCCTTGACATAGAAGACCCTTTACATTGAGGCCTGGAGCCCCTTAACCCTGTGCAGTGTAGATCCCCTAAACCTGCAGCAGCGTTTTCCCTGTGAGGGGGGGGGTTAGCAAGATCATTACTGGGAGACGAAATGGTTGTGGGTCGAGAAACCTGGCTAGGATACAGTCAAACCTAGTAAACAAGTTTTTCACTACTGTTCAGCATTAATACAGGCAATGTTAAATGTAGCTCACATCTTGTATGTCTTTCTGAATAAGAGAGTCTACTATGTGACAAAATGTAAATGTAGACAAGAGATCTGATGAGAAACTGATAAGCACAGTATGGCAATAGCCAGGGGTCAGGGAGCTGACCTTACAACCAGAGGCTCGCAGCTTCAAAGACACTCGACCTCATCAAGTCTCTTATAGGCAGATTAATACAAAATGTAAGGTGACCTAAGTCAGGGTGAAAAAGACGTCTGTTAGCGGCTGTTCTTTTAATCATTACTTTCACAATGCAATGCAGATTAAATGATCCTTATGGTAAATCGCCGGCACAGTGGGTACAACAAATAGGATAAGCCACCCAGATCCTGTAAAAATGACTGAATCCGCGCTATACGTGTGCGTAAAACGTGTCGGAGTGCAATGCACAGGACTTACTGGCTCGCCTGTTCTTCATCATCACGATGGCACTCAGAAACATTAGGATCTCCACTTCTCTCTGAAGGAACAAAATGCACAAAGAGTTAAAATACTGTTGCTATGGCAGGCACTGCGCTCCGTCCGCCACAGTTAGATTAACGCTGAGCTCACAATAACTGCGCGGTAGGCTCCTACTTTCTTGCTGTATGTCTAGAAAGCTTTTAGGAATTCTGGGATGGCTGTCACTGTAATAAAGGCATTTCAAATGAATTGAATCGATTTAGCTGGCGAGCGACATGGAGATGTAAAGCCTCACCCTGTCATTCTGCGCACCTTGCTGCTCCAGTGTAACTGCCGGCTATTTCGATTCCAACACAGCCATACCTCCATCGACCCTCCAATTATTCCACCCCCTTCTCCAGTCGCACAAACAAGACTAAACAACATAGCCGTCGACCTACACACGCATGCAGCATCTAAACCAGCTGTCAATTTCTACCCTTTTATTTTCAGCCAAATCATCGCACTGTCATGACACACTGACCCAATCAAAGTCGCAGGAGTTGCCGTCCTCTCGTTGCGTCGAGAGATGTTCGCAGACCCCCGGCGTTTTCCGCACAAGCAAGAAAGCAACGGACATAAACAGCGAGGCAATATAGTAGGGCTTGAGCAACCACTTGTACACCTGCGGCAGATGATAGAGGAACGCGAAAAGGGGAGTTAGCAACGCCATTTTCTGGAAACATCGGCTGGAGACGGAGAAGAGATGGAGGTAGCCGCGGCACCGCTGTAATCTGCCTCAAGATGCGCAGCTATTGGACGGACACCGTAGATTCCGGTTTAGAGGGACGGACGCAAGTGCGCAGGTCACTGCGGGGCACACGCATCGTGGCCCCGCCCCCTCCGTGGCACTTGATTGGTCAAAGAGGTTGCAGACACCGGTCTCTCTGAGCGTTGCCAAGGGAAAGGGAGGAGGAAGGTGGAGTTATTTGTTTTTACCGTAATTAACAAAATACACGAGTATATAGCGATTTAAAAAAGGCAAATTTCACTTTATGGATCGTCACGGTGCGGAGTGTGTGCATGACACAGCTTTGGTAAATTTCGTATGTGCAATTTCCTTGAAGTTCGAGCTATGTCGCAATTTCTTTATTACAACTCAACGAAACATTAAGGGCGCACAACGTAAGAAATTTCTTAAAAGATAATTTATGTTTCAAATGACTTTCTAATTACTAATTCATATTATGAAAAGTGGCTATAACTATGGTTTCCATATATCTGATAAGCGGCTTGATGATTATTGTGGCAGGTTTAGCAATTAACTGAACCAATTTACGGAATCATTCGGACACCACTTGAAGCTATATTATAAGTACTACGGTAGGTAATGAGAACTCACGCTTAGTTTTAGAATTGTCAACAGCAACAGACGTATCATCGAGATATTTTATAGTAATCTTTATTTATTATCTTTATTAATAATTTTGGATAGATATGACAGAAATATTTTCATCTCTCTATGGTCAAAATGATACACAGGTTCCCCCTGGTTCCACGACACTCGGATTTGGTCCAGGAAAGCCGCCACCACAAAATCAAGTCCCAATGGCCGTACAGATTCCACACCAGCTCGGTGATGAGGGGCCTGCTTTACGGAAGCCGGCGGCCATGAATGAACCATTCTATTTACTGAGAGAATTACCTGGTACGTATACCGCCTCATGAATGTGTGCTTATCTGGCTGGTTAAAGATAAATCGTTTAACCCTGTTTCTAGGTAGCAAGCTGATTCATTGGCTTGCAAATTTTGAAATGCCTTGCTAGGTGATGATGAATGACATTAGCTAGGTAGCTATTCGCTAGCTAGTTAAGTAGTCAGTTATCATTAGCTTTATGTCCGTATCCCATCGTCTCACAGCTTTGTCCGTCGCCATTGAGAACATTCATAGCATGCTTGTGTTTGCCAGCAAAGCTATGATGTCAATTACCTAGATAGTTAGGTCTCGAAGCTTGTATAATTGTTGCTAGCCACCTGCTAGATAGTTTTTCTTAGGCGTAGTATGTTGCCAGTCTACTCTTATATGATTGACTGACCATACAACGCTAATTTCAGTGCAAATGAACCATACTGATAACAACTGTCTTGTTATGCACCGTTTTAACGAAACTGTTGCACTGTTTCGTTTAAGCTTGAAAAACATTTTGTGCATGTGTCCCTTCTCACCCTTGGGCCAGCGTCATGCAGTAATGGAACAGACCACAGGAACATGTCTGCGCCGTCTGTGTGCATTGCTAACTCCAGCAGTTGGTATTTGACTTCCTTTTGGTTTGTGCTGTGCTGGAGAGTGTTGCACACACATCACTATGACATACTCCCACAGCTGAATCTCTCGCACACTCAACACTCTCTCTCTCTCTCTCTCTCTCTCTCTCTCTCTCGATCTGCTGCCCACTCTTAATGTATTCCACAATGTCGCCCTAATGGGGTCCTGCACCCCTCTTCCTGTCTCCTCAGTGGGGAACGAGCTGACAGGCAACACCAACCTCATCACGCACTACAGCCTGGAGCACGCTTACAACAAGTTCTGCAGCAAGAAGGTGAAGGAGAAACTCAGCAGCTTCCTCCCAGAGCTGCCAGGTGACCGCGCCACATCGACACTTCCCACATTTACCAGTGTTTACTGTGCTGTGTAATATTTGGCCATTTCAGTAAGATTACTTATATAATATAATTTCCTGCCACTTCAGCAAGTTGTGCATATATGGTCCATTATTTACCAGTAATAATACCAAATCTTAGTGCAATCAGATTCCCTCATCGTTGTATGAACTGAAGTACAACAGTGAGGTCCCACTTGGGATGAGAACAACCGTAAGTCCCTCTAACTGCTGCTCCTTCTTTTGTCTTATGGTATATGAGTGGAGCTGGACATGTGTTACCATGGGAACCTTTGTCCTGGTTTATTAACCCTGTCCCTTTGGCTCCTCCCCCCTCAGGTATGATTGACAGCCCAGGCTCCCAGGACGGCAGTGCCCTGCGCTCTCTGATAGAGAAGCCTCCTGTCTGTGGAAACTCCTTCAGCCCCCTGACCGGAGCCCTGCTGACCGGATTCAGACTGCACACAGGACCGGTACTGGCTTTGGCCCTGCCCACCAGCTGTGTAACAGTGGCAGGCAGTTAGGCTGTTTTCCTCAAACTCTCTGTGTTTTCCATTTATTTCATGCACATATACGTGGAACATTAAGTGATAATCCGGCACGACCATGTATGTACAGTTTAAAACAGCTCTGGGGTTGGGTAGGAAACAAAACAAGACGACTACAACACTCAACACTGAACATGAGTGCATATGTTAAAGGGCTGAAGCAGGTTTCTATGAAATAGCAAAATTGTTGTGAAATGGATATACATTGTGAAAATGTCCCCATATTATACATGTACAAACATACTTTCTAGCACTTCTAAGCTGATGCGTAATTATGAAAATGTGATAACTTCATTGTGGATATGCTGGGGTAAGATCCACCACCCAGGTGTGATATTTAGACACAGCTGTATATCCAGCACAGCGTGCTGGAGCTGGACCACACTGTGCCGCACCGCTGGGTAGGGCACATCACTGCACTGTGTGCTGTGAGGGTATTGTGCGATTTTTGTCTGTGCATGTTAATAATAACGGTTGTGTGTTGCTGTGTTTCAGCTACCAGAGCAGTACAGACTCATGCATATTCAGCCTCCCAAGAAGAAGAGCAAACACAAACACAGACATCACAGACCTCAGGACCCCATTCCCCCAGGTAACACACTCACACGCAGTGCACATATACATTTAGCTGAAAAGTGCAGTGCACTCTCACAAACTTGGGATAAGGTTGTTCATTGCAGTGCAGCTCTAAAATAATCAAAATTGGTGTTACCAATTGTTTATTCCATATAGTTCTGACACACTGTTAATTTGTATGCGGTGCGCTAACTAGAACAATTTCATGGTACCTTCTGTTAAGTCATGCCTGTAGACATTAAAACTGCCTGTCCCTACAGAGACCCCCTCTGACTCTGACCACAAGAAGAAGAAGAAAAAGAAGGACGATGATCCTGACCGCAAGAAGAAGAAGAAAGACAAGAAAAAGAAAAAGGTGAGAGGAAGAGAATGACAAAACATGGATATATATATAGGAGTGTATGTTGATTATTACAAGGGGTATATATTACAAATCCTGTTTAGCCCTGAACAGGGATAAATATCCAACTTTTGGCTAAACTTCTAGCACTAATTATACTCTCTAAAGAACTCCCAAGCTAAGCGATGGGTTTCAGTGGATTAGTGCACAACTTTGAGTATACTTTTGTTCTTTCTCTTCTGCTTTGGCAGAATCGTCACAGCCCAGATCACCCGGGACTGGCTGGATCTCAACCCAACAGCAGTAACAACCTGAGATAAAACAAGGTCCAGAGGGAAAAGACTGCTCTGATATGGGTGTGCTGACAAATGACATGCACCCAAGTTCACAAAGTGATACAAATGGCATCCTTTGTTTTTAATCTACTTCAAAACAAAAAAAAGCAAAACCTCACAGAAGCTTTGAGTGGTTAAATGACATCATCGGGTAGCTAGTTATTGTTACTAAATCACAAGAATGCTGTAATCTGGCATTTTAAAGTTCTGTGTGTAGATTAAAGAAGGATTCTCCCTAAGTCCTCCTCCTCTATAAGGGGAGGGGTCAAAAAGGATCAAGAACCAGCCCAATTAGAGAGCAAGGGAAGTAAATGAGAGAGGGAGATGAAATGCTGAAGAGTTGAGTTTAAGAGAGAGATTAGCATACATTTAGCACACACATATAACTATGTCACAATAAATTTTTGTTACCTGTTTAAACAGTCCTCTTCCTCTTGTGTAGTACTTGAAAACTGCATTCTGATAATGGTCTCAGGCTCAATGATAGCAGTGTTGTCACCACGGGGCAGAAGCATATGATTGTATTGTGAACCTTTTTTACTTTTTGTTCTGTTTTAATGTGTTGGAAGAATTTATGGTTCAACATTTTATTAATAAATGGTATTAAGAAACTAGATGAAAATGTGAAACATTTGAAAATACCATGGATGTATGAATATGACTGGACAATACTGTATAAGAATATCTATGCAATATCACTGTAACTACATTGTGCAATTTTATGGGTCCAGATTACTTCAATGGCATTTGGTGCATCAGTGTAATGACTTACCAGTTTACTTACATGTTTAGTATGCACTTGTTTAGTATGAAAAAATGCCTTTTCAGTGTATTGTGGCCTAAACTGTTAGTTAAAACATTGTTCATAGTGAGGTCAATACTCTGATCTTGCAAATGTGTATGTATGAGAATACATTACTTGATTGTGTGGTTAAGTTAAAGCTTTTGTTCATCAAATGCGTTTAATATACTAGATAACTCAACGAAGTGATACGGTCAAGGAATCAATATAAATGTTGCACTAGCTAGCCACCACTTTCAGATAGGCCTGCTAGTTGAAATAGTTGATTCTCCGTAGGTTAACTAAAAAAAAAAAAAAACTAACAGACCAAGTAAGGCATGGACTGCTTACCACCTGTGAACGAAATTTCCTAAAACATTCAGAAACCAACAGTCAAATTACAGCTACGTATCCTAGTCAAGATGGCGATTATAACTAACTTAACTAATTAGCTTGGTAGTTAACACGGCCGTGGTCTATTGTGAGCAAACGTCTCGCTAAAGGCTGCAGGTTACGATTTAACGCTCCACTTTTTTATAATTGGTTGCTAATTTTGCATTTAAGCCTTTGACTTTATCCGTGTCTACGTCAATATGCAATACAGCATCGTCAAATAGTACCTGCGCGCTCGTTAATGTTAGGTAACGGTAGGTAGCTAAGCTAACGTTAACCACATATTTCACAAATGTCACAAAGTTTTCAAACAAACATTTGTTTTACTTGGTGTGGTTAGGGTACTGTAACACTGAGCATTTGTTATTATTTCTCCCCACCAGGCATCCATAAATAGCGCTAGCGAATATAATTTACCTAACCAGACACAGCTTTAAAGCGAAGCTACCGACTTAACTGGCTACCGAGCCATTTAGCATTTCCCGATATACAACTATACAACGTTATCTAGAATGCGTTCAAATTGACAGTGACCTGACCGTTAGATAGCTAAACGTTACGCCATTTCTAACGGAAATTTCGTTGCTAGGAGACATAACAGGCCATGGCAGGTGTCGCTACGTTTGACTCTATGCAGGTAAGGTAAAAGATTAACACGTAGAAATTATTTTTTATTGATTTTCCTCAAATCAATCAATACATAGCAGCGAAACTTTAATAGCAGGCCTACCATAACTTGGCGATCTTTGGCCTATGTGCAGTAACGTTAAAGGGTCCGTGCTCATCGTTTCGGTTCGTACGAAAGCTAAACGCTTCTGACAGCGAATGGCCGCCATTCAGTGCAGGCTATTCCGATATCTGAGGGATTACCGTTTGCATAATGTTAAAGTTAACAGCCGGTAACGTTAAAATTAACCTTTGTCAAATTGGATTAAAAGTAACTGACAGCTACCTGACTGTTAACGGTAATACGCATAGCTAGTACAGGTAACTAAACTAGCTGGTTGTCATTCGCAGTTCAGCTAGGATAACACAGGCTTTATGCTATATGAAAGCCATATGAAAAACAATGTGAGTTGTTCTTCCCTTTCCGTGTGATCAGCACCTCAGAAGGTACATGATATAGTTTTCACTTTTATATGTTCACTTTTAGCTTTAAACGTTTAGCGCTGGTAGTGTGAGCGAACGTTTTCTTTACTGTAAATAAATAGTGCTTAGGTAGTGACTGATTAATTAAACATCGCATTTTCAACATGACATCACCAACATTAAGCACTGAATGACTGTTTCATATTCAATCACAGACGTCACTGACATCAGTCGTAAAATGAATAAGCATTTATTTTGATTGACGAGCGATACTGATGCAGTTAACCAGATTTTAACATTAATTCGATCTTTCCTCGAATGTGGTTATGTGGGTATACTTAAATTCTGCATGGTGACACATGTAGAGAAATTGGCAGCTTTCAGGAAACATTACTGCAGAACCCCATTTATGTTGATGGACGAGTAAAGATATTACTTTGAATATTAAATTAATTAATTGATAGTTAATTAGCATCGCATCAGCGTAGTCGACCTGAGCAGGCTTTGAAAACGGAAAAATCTCTTCCCAGTTCACACAGAGCCTCATACACAAATCTGCGGCCTCATACAGCTAAGAAAACCGAGTTTTATTGCACCCCCTGCTGGCTAAGGACAGCAGGTTATGGCTGGCACTGAATCTGACTCTTTCATATGTCCTGAGGACAGTTTTATGAATTAGTTTTATTTGTCTTCTCTTAGCAAATAATTCATTACTTTAATGATAACTTTTACCTGGATGTTTTATAATATAGATTTTGAGTAGATATCAATAACAGTAAAAGCATGATCTTAATTATTTCAAACATTGCATTTGGGGATGCCTTGGGGAAATAAATAAATTCAGTTTATTGATTGATTACATAAAAGGATATTTGAATAGGGTGCATTGCACACACTGACACAGATATTTGATCATTTTAAATGCTTCAGGGTGTGAGGCTCACTGGTTCACCACTGTCCCCTATAGAGGGAGCTCAGTTATACTGCATTTTATTTGTATAGCACCTTTCTGACATCCAAGGACACTTTACATTAATCACAGAAGCAATACACAAATATGATATACATAGGTTCTAAAGAGGTTCTAAAACACAGGGCACGCACAAGGCATCTCAGGTTTTCATGTTTTTTTTCATTGATACATCCTCACATCTTATAAAGCTGTCCATAATTCTCCACAAAGGCAAGCAGTGCAAAACTCACAAACACCATCAAAGGAAATCAAGCAGAAGGAATACAACCAAATATTACAGTACAATAATCAAAGACTATGCACAGTTCATGGTGTGGATTCGTATGTTTTCACACTCCATATTAAATTTTATAATACAACCATGTTCCTGCCCTCGCAGTGACTACAAAAGAATGTCCCCAGTACCCCCACCCAGCAAGGCCATGTGGGGGAACTGCAGCTCACAGCAACAATGGTAATGCTACACTAAATTCTTTCTTAATATTTAAACACATAGTTGATTTAGCTCATTCTTGAGGCACAGTTTAAACTATCAGAGTAAAAAACTCTTAAAAAGTATATATCCAGTAAGGCCTTGCTGCCTAAACATGGATTAGTTTCAATGGCTTTAGTTTCCCAATGTCATTTGGGCATTGTAGTTATTACATCCAATGTAACATAGGCCTTCCTGTAAGGCATTGCCTTTATACAAATATACAGTCTTCCCAAAGGAGTACTACTCTCGTGGACCCACCACTTGTGGTGAATAGTGCTTAACTGTAGTACCTTAGCTCATGGGAGCTCTGGTTTGTATAAGGTAAAAATTCCCTTAATATCAACACATCAACTCTACTATGAACTAGAAATGCACACATACATTTTAATTTAGCACTTTTTCACAGAACCAACCATTGTGTGTAAGGCACCAGTTTTCCTTTAGATAAATAGACCGGCTGCAGAAGGAAAGAAGAGCTTCTAATGTGTTTTGATGGCTGCACAAGATAAGTGTCAAATACACACACACAAAAACCTCATTACTTGAGGTAAGCATGAAGAAAGTCAAATATTTTTACACACAAATTTCATGTCAAGGTAGGCAGTGGTGACTCTGTGAACTTTCCTTGATTTGGTAATTTACCTGAATCCATTTTTGATTGTTTTATTAATTAGTAATGGTGTTCATGTATACAAGTATCAACCGCTGCCAGCTGATTCTTTGTTAGCAGATTGCACTGAATGTAGTAGAGTTACCTTTGCACACTCCACATAAAACCATTTTCTTTACAGCAAAGTTACAATCAATCTCCCATCTCTCTTATACAGTAAAATGATTGGATATAACCCAATTTCTTTATTATATATTCATATATTATTATTTTTAATATGAAGTGCACAGTGGTGCTGTAATGTAACAAAATTACTCACAACTAAGAAAAAATTGTGATCCTTTTGTTGGTAGGCTATTAAAATTTAGAAAACAGGGTGAGGACAGTTATCACCTTAAAGGTTAGTTCTCTGTTATTTCTTGCTAACTGGCTAATCTAGGCAAGGCCTGCACAAAACTTAAAACAGCATTTGGCCAAACCTTGCTATCATGAGTGATAAATATTTGTGTTGTCAACATGTGTGAGCCAAGTAATAATAATGATGATGTCAGGCAGGTGAAGACAGACAGACTGATGGACGAGAGTGAGAGATAGGTAGATGGACCTGCTCAGATGTACCTGTTTACTGTGATGTGGTGGTGAGTGTGGGAGGTAGTTTAATACTCACATCAGCCAGCTAGTTTGTGTATCATCTTTCTTTGACAAACAAAGTTGTCCCAATACTTTTGAAGGCAGTGAAAGAAATGTTGTTAAGCTAAAGGATGTTGATGGGACATCTATGCGATGAAAGTTGGCATCTGTTACATTAACTTTTTTTGGTCAGAGGCACAGAAGGGTGGTTTCCACTACTGAAAAGGGGATTCAATGTGTGTTAGAGGCAGCATTTTAACTGGAACATCTTTTTCTTCATGGGCAGAGACCTTCTGAAGGCCAGAGTTGTTTGGTCTGAAAGCTAGCCATTGTCCAGCCAGTTATCGCCACAGATTTTTTCAGTGTTTCACACCAGTATTTCCTAGACGTACTAATCAGTCCTTCCTCAATACAAAGATTCATGAAGGGCTGAATGTGTTCTGAACTGTGTGTGTGCGTGTGTGTGTGTGTACAACAAATGTATTAGTTTAAAATTCCAAGTCCATAGTCCATTTTTGGATTGTGACTGTTATTACTAGAGAGAAATCATATTTTAATGAACATATTCCTATTTATTTATCTAACCCTAAGCTTCATGTGCAAGGTGACCGTTGCTATGGTATTTGGGGTCAGTGTTCTCTGATTGGTTGAGAGTCTCCTGTTCCCGCATTGCCTTCTCCTGGATGAGGTGCTTACGATGATAAAAGAGGTAGCCAGGTAACAGGAACCCGGCAAGTGAGAAAATGAGCAGGCCCAGGTTGATCTGATGATTGGAGGAGAGGATGTACATGGATTAGTTTCTTACATAGTGTATCTATCAGTCAGTGAATGAGTCAGTCAGTCAGTGTGTATGGACACGTGTGACAGTGTGTGGAACCCTGTCATAGGTCATTGGGACTCCAGGTTTTTGGTTCACAGCTAAAACGCAGTTAGTTAGCGCTGGTCAAAAACTGATGGTTAGACTTTAGGCCTCAGTGACAGCAAAAACTAAAGTTTTATTGTCCTAGAGTATTTTGTGCAGTTTTGAAAAATACCAGAAGTGTCTGTTTGTCTGTACTGTGTGTGATGTATGTGTGTGGGAGTGAGTGAATGAGTGAGTGTGTGTGCCAGTATGTGTGTTTGCACATGTGTGTGAGTGTGTGTGTGAGTGATTGAGATGAGACAGTGTGTGTGTTTGTATTTGGGTGTTTCGGGGCGTCTCTTTCTCACCCAGTAGGGGTCTCCCTTTAAGGGTCCCAGCATGAGTATAAAGAGGGGCTGCTGGATGAGGGCAAACAGCGCGCTGATCATGGACTGCAGCCCCGTCAGAGTCCCGAAATGGTTGGAGGGATACCTGAGAGGCGCAGCGTTCACACCCACATCAGCCAATCCAGCTTCATACTTCAAAAGGCCAATCTGTTTGCATCTGACACTTTTTCTGCTTTATTTAGTCAGGTCTGCTCTGAGGAAGAAGCACACACGTGTTCCAGCGGGGGGACCCAGGGACAGCGTGAGGCTGGAGGAGGTGAGCAAGGCCCACTGACACACTGACACAGGCACACTGACACACTGACACAGGCACACTGACACACTGACACAGGCACACTGACACAGACACACTGACACAGACACACTGACACACACAGGCACACTGACACCGACACAGGCACACTGACACACCGTCACACTGACACCGACACAGGCACACTGACACTGACACAGGCACACTGACACACCGTCACACTGACATACAGACACACCGACACAGGCACACTGACACAGGCACACTGACACACCGACACAGGCACATTGACACACTGACACAGGCACACTGACACAGGCACACTGACACACCGACACAGGCACACCGACAGACACACTGACACACCGACACAGGCACACTGACACACTGACACAGGAACACTGACACAGGCACACTGACACACCGACACACTGACACAGGCACACTGACACACCGTCACACTGACACAGGCACACTGTCACAGCCAGCACAACATTCCCACTGACATAGCTGCACTTTTACCCCTTTTAATATCCAGCATGACATATAAATGTGAATATTTTCACAACTGGAACTGGCCAATAGAGACAGTAGATTGGAACTAACTGTTTTAAAAACTACTGTTTGTCACAGCACTACTGAAGAGTAATGGACAAACCAGATAAATCAACTAAAAATTCCACTGACATGACATTAACATGAGATTATTAACTGACATGATAATACTCACACAGCAGCATACAGACCACCGCAGCAGGAGTGGATGAAGCCTCGGACCACAGTGTGCAAGATGAACGAGACGATCTGAGAAAGAGAAACTGAAATTCAGTCAACAATAGCGATAAAACAAAACAAAAAAACTAAATAAAAAGAAACAGCAGAAAAACAAAAGAAATATCCTTATGTCTCATGACCAAACAGGATTTCAAATCACTGGTGAAATCAACACCATGAAACGTACAGAGGAGAGCATGTGTATGAAATCAGCATGGAGAAAGCACACCAAAAAACCCCCACCACCAAGCATAACCAGCCCTACAAATGAGTACTTTCAGATTCTCCCTCATAAACCCTCTCCATCCCATCCTCCTACCACCGGTGCATTATACCACAAGCATCTGCACAACCGGTCAGATCCCACATCATAATAACTGCTTTATTTGGAATAAACCAATCATAATCTTCTCCTTTTAAGGTCTATGTACACACTTTTCTTGTAAGTTTATCAAAAAATTGAGAAGGGATCAGTCACCTATAATGGGTGAGAACATAAGGCAGTGATAATACAGAAAGCGCACCCCTCCCTTACAGGATATAAGCGGGCCAGATGCCTGTTCGTACACAGACTCTCATGTGTAATCCCCCATTGGGAGTTTACAGTTCTTCTGTCAGGTCTCTTTTGCAGGGTACTCCAGTTAATTCTCAGGGAAATATCTGTGCTTAGAAACTGTAAAGCATTCTGAATCTTTAAGATGTCATCAGCACACAATCTGTGCACAGTATGCTTACTTTATGGAACTGCTGAGGTATTTTAAAGGTGAGAAATAGCTCTACCCCACAGCTGCAGCGGCATTAAGGAACAGCTGGACCCAGACCTTGGCAGGTCAACCCCACAGATAGCCTTTCTCAGCTGAATATTTAGGTTCTGTGTTTTCACTCGCAGGTACAGTAGGTAGGTAGGTTTTTGTCTTGCAGGTTCGGTTTTGTTTAGGTAGGTCAGTTCTTCACAGTTTTGTCTCACCTGTATGGGTAGATTGTCTATGATGGAGATGATTCCGAAGATGACCAGCAGCAGGTTGGTGAAGAGGAAGGCTCTTATAGCATTAGTCAGTTTCTGGATCTTTCTGTCTCTCTTTGGAGGCCCTGGGAGGCTGAGGGGATCAAAGTATACTGAAAAGAAACTGACCTGAACCACACAGCAGCAAAATACTCATACATTGCCCTGTATATTTAATAATTCCACCATAAATATGAATCCAAAACATCACATGTAGGTACAGAATATTTTTTTTATTTTCAAATGTTATACATTAACCTTAATAGCATTGCACAGAGCAATGTTATTAAAAGTTATTTTTCATCAAACACCCTGCAGAGCACACTGGTGACTTGTGAGAGCCAGGCAGGTTCTGTCTTTGATCTCTCACCTCTTCTCTCCCTCCGGCAGCCCAGTCCCGTCCTCCTCACACTCCTTCATCCTCCAGTCCATGATGTAGCCAATCAGGGGACAGGTGACCAGGCAAAGCAGCTGCAGGGTGCCGAAGATGGAGGAGTAGAACGCCACTGTCACAGCAACAAAAACACAGTCAGTGTATATATAAACACACAAATGTGCACACACACACGCGCACGCACACATACACACACTCTGCAACAAAAACACAATCAGCACACAGACACACACAAATACACACTACAACACAAACACCATCAGCACACACACAGACACACACACACACACTCTCTTGCCCTTCCTCTGACCTTGCTCCTCTGCTTCCTGTATCAAGTCCGCAGTGGCTGAAACAGAAAGGACAGGTTACACCACTGAAATAACAGCACCGTTGAAACATTGCTGCATTGTGCCAGCATTATCGCTGTGGCAGCATGCGTGGAAGTCCTGGCCATCTCTGTTCACTGTGCTGCCATCGTGTGAGTAATGCCATCATGTCTCTAACTCTGTGTGGTAGGTATTCTACAGTCACATCCATATCTCTGTCAGTGTGCCTCTCAGTCTGAGAATCAAAGCATTTGTGTCTGAAAGTATTTAAGTCTGTCTGTGTGACAGTGTCTACGTCAGTCTGAATGAAATTCAGAAATATAAACAAATTTTATGCAAGCAAATTCTTTCTTCATGAACTCTTATTAACTATGAAAATCATTCTGTTCCATTGGTGTTGGAGTTTGTAACAGCCATGTGTGTGTGTGTGTGTGTGTGTGTGTGTGTGTGTGTGTGTGTGTGTGTGTGTGTGTGTGTGTGTGTGTGTGTGGACGTGTACTCACGGTGCGGGTCACCATGGGTTACCAGGAACTCCACCATCTTGTTCATGGCTCCCATGAAGAAGATAATGCGGATCTGTGTCATCGCCATGGTGATAAGACTCCACAGAAAGATGGGGGAGCAGACGGACCTGCGGAATGGGGGTGACCCTGGGTGGAGCAGAGTGCCATATTCACTGGGATCCAGGTAATAACAGTTTATAACTGTGTAATTGTTAGTTTATAGATGTTTTCTGACACTCCTGCACAGCACAAACATTGAGTCGGTTGTATGAGAGTGTAACTAACACGTTTTTAAAAATGGATGTTTTCAATCAGCAGTTAGTGTCATTCCAGTGTGACCTCACTCAGCTGTTCATAACACCGTGCTGTAACACCCCTCACATGGGTCACCATCAGTCAACATCCTGCATACCAATGATGTAGCATGGGGGGATACAGCAGGCGCAGTGTAGCACAGTACAGTCAGATGCTGTGAGATACAGAGAGATGCAGCGCAGAGAGTCGCAGTGCAGTGAGATGCAGAGAGATACAGTGCAGAGAGTCGCAGTGCAGTGAGATGCAGTGCAGAGAGGTGCAGTGCAGAGAGATACAGAGAGATACAGTGCAGAGAGTCGCAGTGCAGTGAAATGCAGTGCAGAGAGATACAGTGCAGTGAGATGCAGAGAGTCGCAGTGAAATGCAGTGCAGTGAGATGCAGAGAGTCGCAGCGCAGTGAGATACAGTGCAGAGAGTAGCAGCGCAGTGAGATGCAGTGCAGAGAGGTGCAGTGCAGAGAGATACAGAGCAGTGAGATGCAGAGAGTCGCAGTGCAGTGAAATGCAGTGAGATGCAGAGAGAGTGCAGTGAAATGCAGTGCAGTGAGATGCAGAGAGTCGCAGTGCAGTGAGATGCAGTGCAGAGTCGCAGCGCAGTGAGATGCAGTGCAGTGAGATGCAGAGAGTCGCAGTGCAGTGAGATACAGTGCAGAGAGTCGCAGTGCAGTGAGATGCAGAGAGTCGCAGTGCAGTGAGATGCAGTGCAGTGAGATGCAGAGAGTCGCAGTGCAGTGAGATGCAGTGCAGTGAGATGCAGTGAGATGCAGTGCAGTGAGATGCAGAGAGTCGCAGTGCAGTGAGATGCAGTGCAGTGAGATGCAGAGAGTGGCAGTGCAGTGAGATACAGTGCAGAGAGTCGCAGTGAGATACAGTGAAGAGAGTCGCAGCGCAGAGAGATACAGTGCAGAGAGTCGCAGTGCAGTGAGATGCAGAGAGTCGCAGTGCAGTGAAGTGCAGTGAGATGTAGAGAGTTGCAGTGCAGTGAAATGCAGTGCAGTGAGATGCAGAGAGTCGCAGTGAAATGCAGTGCAGTGAGATGCAGAGAGTCGCAGTGAAATGCAGTGCAGTGAGATGCAGAGAGTCGCAGTGAGATGCAGAGAGTCGCAGTGAAATGCAGTGCAGTGAGATGCAGAGAGTCGCAGTGAAATGCAGTGCAGTGAGATGCAGAGAGTCGCAGTGCAGTGAATGCAGTGCAGTGAGATGCAGTGCGGCGGTGCCTGGGGCCTCACTGGGCTGGGTTTCAGCGGCAGTGCTGTGGGTATGCTCGGAGGAGCGCTCCGCCTCTCGCTGCTTCTGGTTCAGGCGCTGGCCCACCGTAGTCACATGACTGTAGAAGCGGTCGCCGGTCGCCTTGTGGTCCAAAGCCAGGCCGCTCAGCTTGATGTTCTTCCTGTTCCACAGAGACGCATCCTCAGCACGACGGGAACAGTAATGCCGTGCTCTCCTTACACTGGCACGCTTACACTGCACTTACGTGTAGCTAATCTCCTCAGGGGCAGGGAAGGACTCCACAGGCCAGTTCAGGAAGCAGTTAAGGAAGACAAGGCACGCTAGCCCCGCCCACACCCACATGATCACACGGAAGGACACGCCCGCATCATATATCAGCTGGGGGTGAGGGGGAAAGACAGAGGGGAATTTTGGTATTAGCCATATTGTTAAATCTTTATCAATGTGTTAATGAGTGAGTGGGCTCATCAGTGTCAGTATACAGACTACAGGTCAGCAGAATGGAATATACATACTCAGTATACAGACAGGCAGACAGTACCTTGACTCCAGGGAAGGTAACAGCAGAGGAAGCGTAGGATCCAATCATGATGGATAAGATGGTGGAACGAACATTTCCAAACATGTTTGGTAACTGGGAGAGAGAGAGGAGGGAGGGGGTAAATACAGTAAGGGAGAATGAACACTGAAACATCTAGACAAGAATGAAGATGATGTCATATTTTCCCCTGAGCTAAATAACCCTTTGTTGCTTGTAGACGAAGGCCAGTCAATTTCGAATAAGTGATGCCATGGCAGAAACAGAACAGCAGAGGGCACCAGGGAGACCTGCAGCAGTCCAGTGTAATGTTTCACCACACCATCACTACACCCCCTAACATGGGCACAACCAGTGAGCTCTCACTACCTCCCTTCATCTCCAGCCTTTCCACCCTCTAAACTTACAGATTCCTCCTCCTCTTACTGCATGTCTCTAATGGAACTGATTCAGTGCAGGAACAGAAAAACTGGGATCTGTAGTGTGTTCATCTTTGCTCCTAACCACTGTGTTGTCTTTAACCTTGGTTTCTGGTTGAAGAAGCTACACATACAAAAATGTGAAGGAGATCAGGGCCTAAAAATGTGAACAGTAGAATGGCATTTGTTCCTTTTAACAGCATGTTTCCTCATAAGGCAGGATGTCCTTTAAAGCCTTTAAAGCCAGACTCACCACCTTGGTCATTTAGGTCTTTGATCAAACCATTTTAACCAGACCGAGTAGAGGTGCCCTTTCTGCTCTGTGGAGGAGACCTGTTTTCTGTTTTGGGGAATGTGCTCGGTTGCCCTTTCTGTGTAATGTTATAGATAACTGGATATCAAGGTTGGGTGTATTCTTCTAAAAAGCATGCTTTGCAAAAGGGTATACTTTGATTAGCAAACAAAAGAATATTTTTTGCAGTTACATTTTTTTATCAAGCTAAACTTGCTGTTCTCTCAGATAAAAGCTGAGAGGCCTGAGAGACCTTTAAGGAACGCAAGTTTACCTAGCAATGATGAGACCAAGGATTTCTCATATAAAGCAATTTGCTGTTTTATGTTATACGGCTGATACAGTGGCTCGTAGCAGAAGAGCACTGTTTCTGTTAGTCTCTCACACAAGCACCCTCTCTGTTTCTCTCTGTACCTCTCTCTGTATCTCTCCCTCTCTCTGTCTCATTACCCCACTCTCTCTCTGTATCCCTCTCTTTCTGTATTCCTCTCTGTATGTATCTCTCTCTGTATCCCTCTGTCTGTATGTGCCCTGCTCACTCTCTCTCTCTCTCAGTGCGCATTGTTGGCTCAGTTTGTGAGACAGTGCAGGTGACATTGCTCTGCTGTCACTGTGGGTACAGTAAACAGACCAGCAGCACAAACAACTCAAACAGCCAACCCTCTCTGTCCTCTCCTCTGTTCAGAACACCACAGCAACACACCACATAGCATACCACATAACATACCACAGCAAACACTAAGCCACAGTAACACACCACAGCACACACTGACACACTGCACCACAACACAATGCACAAAAACACACAATACACTAAAACACTGTAACACACCACCCAGAAACAGACACTAATTCACTGTAGCATACCACAACATAACACACAACATAATACACCAAAACACGGCACATGAAAACATCCCTCCCCTATCCCCCACCCCCGTGTGGAGTGCTGGTGTCTCCTGCTTCCCGGTGCCAGCACAGTGCTGGCCTGGCGGGGACACGGCTGCCACGCATGTGCTCCCTGCTCTGTATTATGTGCATTAGTGAGAATGACGGCATGCCCTTCCCCAGGTCAGCTCAGGCCATGTCTCTCCCCCACTCCCTCCCCCTCTCTTTCTCTCCCTCGCTTTCTGCCTCACTCTCTCCTCCAGCTCTCTCTCCCACTCTGCCTGTTCCCTCCCCCCATTTGAGAGATCTGTTTGCACATGTCACACATAGTTTCTCCCCCATTGCTCCCTCAGTAATGAGAATCACAGAGGAGCAGGAAGCAGACTGAGAAGGTAGGAGGTAAAGTGTAGTGTAGGACAGTGGTGTCAGACGCTGGCCCTGCAGATCTGCCTCCCGGTGTGGCCTCTGCATCGCCCTCAATCACCACGCTCTGCGGGAGGCAAAGGGAACCATCAACCACTGCTTTCACCCTGTCACTGCTTTCACCCTGTCACTGCTTTCGGCCTGTCACTGCTTTCACCCTGTCACTGCTTTCAGCCTGTCACTGGTTTAAGGGAACTAGGGAGGTTGATGTCTCACTGCTGCTAAAGTCCTGTGCTAACTTTGGTTTTCTGGTTTTTCAATTACCTCTGGAAAATGTACTCTGAACAGTGTTTTTTAACAGTACAGCTGTAAACCATTATCATAAAAATATATTTTGATTGGCGGATTGGTTAAAATTCTTTTTGAACAAGTGTATTTTTAAGTGTATTTGGAAAATATACAAAAAACTCATGGTATTTATAACCAAAAACAGCAGTTTTAATCAAAGGTTAGGGTTAAACCATGTTCTTGTTTGATAAGGACACCCTCTCTGATAAGAGCAGTTTAACCCCATTTAAACCTCGGACCAGTTCAGTGACACAGCGCAACCGCAGCAAACAGACAGATATACACTTACATATGACCTCTACGTGTGTGTTTACAGTAATGCAGACAGCAGGAAGGGGTAGCCTGGTGTCTTCTACATAGCCTGGCATACATGTGAGTCACTGGGTCAGGGAGATGAGCACCTTTTTCATACAGTTTATTCATCTGCATCATACTGCAACATAGTGTGGTCATGTTTAAGAAGTCGTGCTGGATCGAGGGGCACCCACAGACAAACACCTTGGGAAGGGTCATAATTAGAGGGAGGGGTTTGCGGTTAAAGCCCCCCCGGGTGTGAGAGTGACTGACAGCTACCGATGCCTTTAGGTAACCTGCCTTAATCTGTGACCTCTGAACTGTCTGTTCCCTCCCTCCCACTACACGGCACAGAGAGGACACAGTTCTGTATTGTTTGTTCATTGATTTTCATTCTGTCGTACATAGAAGCTTTGCCAGCATTGCCATAACTGTGATGCAAGTAAGCGCAAACAGAAACAGAGAAACAGACAGAATAACACAAAAAGACAGAAACAGATAACAAAGAGAAAAAGACACACTGGATAACACAGGCAAATAGCCACACAGACAGGCAAAGAGGAGAATGAAGTACAGATTTCAGGGTCATGGAAAGGACTCCTGATGCTGTTCTATCTGAAGTCTTTTTGCAATTAAAATGTACTAACAGATTAATAATTGAATATAGACATTCATCTGAACTAATTAAAGGGTGCATACTTGTTTACAGTCCATGTTTGAATGCAAACCTCAGGGAAGCTGTTTAGCTGGACATACAAACCACACATCAGCTAAAAGCCATTATACAGCACGTTCATAATGCCTGATATGCACAGCTGAACACTTTCCCTGGGATTAATGATCTCATAGAAGCATCCAGGGTGCCTTTTCAAAGCAGGAGAGATATAAAGAGAGGAGGTGGGGTGGGGGTGTCCTTGCATGGATTGGATAGAGGTGAGAGGAGTGGCTGAAAGGAAGGCGTGTAGCCAGGGCAGGGTTTTTGATTGGTGGAGGGTAGTGTGCCAAAATTTGCCTCCTGGAAGCTGAATGACATGTGCTTACCAGGAGGCTATGCAGCCAAAACACACTGATACTCACTGCCTCTCACAAACACACACCATGTACCATCCAAATCCACACACACTCTCACAAACACACACCATGTACCATCCAAATCCACACACACACACTCACAAACACACACCACCTACCATCCAAATCCACACACACTCAGATACACTCTCTCACACACAAAAACACACCACTTACGATCCAAATCCGCACACAGATACACTCTCACACTCACAAAACACGCTTAGACACACACACACTAAAAGAGTAATCCATTTCACAAAGTTCAGCATTTGTATTCATTAGAACAGCATGAATTTAATATTTCTATATTTCTACATGGAAAATATAAAGGCATATAACCTTCAGCTTTACAGTATCACACAGCGAAGCTGGAATTCTGAGCAGGAGCGGGCTGAGACCGGTGACTTGCTGAAGGTTCATGGCAGTGTGAACACACACTCCACCTGTCCGCCCAGCTCACTGTGAGACAGCTCCCTCACCGGCGCTGCCCTGCTCTTTCAAATACTCCGGACTGGGCAGAGCACGGTGCTTCCAGGTCAATTGTTTTTAAGAGCAAACTTCAGTGCCTGATGGAATGGAGTCAACCCAGCAGATCGACCTACAGACTGCATGGCACCAAGGGCAGCCGTGCAGGGCTCAGCGCCCCCATCCCTGTGATCCTGTTAAGCCTTTAGCTTTTACAGAGGATGGCAAAGAGGGGAGCCAGACCTGTACACCACATGTTGCTGGTTCAAATCCACTGTGTGACAAAGCAATTGCATGCTTGAGTAAAATGGTTAATCTGAATGGCTTCAGTCAACTGTGTAACTCACCAGCCCTCAGAAAGTGAAAAGAGCCTGTTTTAGATTCAATTTAAATGAGACCACAATGAATTCAACTCACGGGAATTACACTATCAAATCAACTCCTTCTAGATGTATGTTTCTGGTAGCCTAAAGAATTACCATTTAAACTAACCTAACTTACTAGCAGCCATACCACCCTGTATCTGTCCTGTCCACTGGACCCCATCCCTGCTCCTCTCATACAGGCCTCTGCACCAGCTCTCCTCCCACTTATCCCAGCTGTGGATAATTCCTCCCTGACTTCTGGCTGCACTTCCAACAGCCTTCAAACAGACACTAGTCTGATAAGGAGCTCTGCCTTGGTCCCCTCATTGGCCCAGAACTATAGAGCTGCCTCCCTTCTCCTGTTTCTGTCAAAAACTATGGAACCGGTTGTATTCCACAAGCCTTTTCGCTTCCTGATTTAACACAATCTACTTGCTCCCAACCAGTCTGGTTTCAAAGTGGGTTATGCAGCTGAAACTAATCTGCTGCTCTGAACCTTGCCAGAGCAACCACTTTGTCCTCTTTCTTAGTCCTGCTTGATCTATCTGCTGCTTTTGATACAGCTGACCATCAAGTCCTCCTGGCAGCCCTGGTGAACTAGGCAAAGTGAGCACTGCCCCAGAGTGGTTTTCTGTCTGCCTTTCTGGGCCGTTCCTATAAGGTAACATCGGGTGATTCTGTCTCTAAGCCTCACTCCCCCACCACTGGAGTTCCTCAGGGATCTCTTCTTGGTCCTCTCTTTTTTCCCACTCTACAGTATATCTCTGGCAGCATTCATCTCCTGCAGTGTCTCCTACCACTTCTGTGTGGACGATACACAACTCCTTCAAAATGATACACTCCTGCCAGACGACTTTGCCTAGTTGTCCCCTCCTGGAAGGGTCACTCATGTTCACACCCCTTCTCTACCCTTTCCCCATAGCGTAATTTGCTTATGATCTGTAATACACACAGACATTTGACATGCGCTCTTTAGACATTCAGCATTGTTCATTAAAAACATACATGTTGAAAGGGTTTGGAGGAGGGATGCATGTGTTTCCATGTGTGTTTGGTTTCTGTGTGTGTTCGTCTGTCTCTCACCGTGAGGGAAGTGAAGGTTAGACAGATTCCTCCAAAGCCGTTGAAGGATACTGCGATGAAGATGAGTGCGGAGAGGACTGAGAAAAAGAGAAATTTATACAGTATAATGTTTACAGAGTGTTAATACACAGCAGTATAGATACAGTGACTGACTGGACAGTACATTAACACTGCACTGAGAGAGAGGGGTAACACAATATAGTATAGATACAGTGATTCACTGCATACTACAGTACACTAAGACTGCACTAAAAGACAGGAATAATACAGTACACATTACATTACAGTATCTTACCACTGCACTGAGAGACAGAGGGTAAGTATAGTATATTATAGATACATTTGACACTAGTTTATGATGATTTTTTTCATACAGTGTCCCTTTACGACATGCCAGGACACTCCTGAATGTGTGCTGCTGTTTAGGATATTTGTCATGGGCTTTGCCCTCACCCCTCCACACCTCCGCAGCACACAGATCCTGAGATAACCCTCACAGCTCTTCTCCCTGTCAGCAACAGCCCAGACCACCCACACATTCACCCCCTGTTCCCACCCCAGCCTTGCAGACAGCCAAAGCAACCAATGACCCTGCTGTAAATGGCTCCCACTTCGGGGTCACACACTGACCTGGGGGGTCGTAGGCTGCAGCTGCGATCAGGGCACAGGAGAAGGCGAAGCAGGCGCTGTAGGAGAGAGCAGGAATCCTGTCATAAAATTACACCTTCTGTCTACACCCCAGACTGACCGGGAACTATCAGAGGCCTCTATACAGTTCCAGAAGCCTCCATTGAATTTCCAAAAAGAATTACCAAATTACCAAAACATAACATTTTTTATTCCTATTTAATCAGAGGTATGAATAAATACAGAGGGGGCTGCATAGACACAGGATATCACTGTCCTCTCTTTGGTTTTAGGCCAGTCACAGTTACACTCCTCTGTTTTTACCTCCATCATCGTCACACCCCCAACCCCCCCCCTTTTTTACAGGCCAAAAAAGTAGAATCAGCCCCTCAGTCCCTGAGTGGGGTCTCACCTGCCCAGCAGCCTGAGGGGGCGGGGCCCGTACTTGTCCATCAGGATGCCAAGGGGGAGAGTGGCGGCGCTGAGGAGGAAGGAGCCGATGGTGAAGCCCAGGTTCAGCATCTCCTCCTGCTCCACACAGCTGAGCCACTCCTCACTGTCCCACCTGCTGACGTTACCGCTCTCTGTCACGTTCTCTACAGAGAGGGAGAGAGAACGGGGGAGCAGAGAGGAGGAGGAGTGACAGAGGGAGAGGTCGCAGATTAAGAACCTGCTCAGATTCGGGTACGGAGGTGATCATTTCAGAGGCCCCCTCCGCGTCTCTCACAGTGGCAGTTGCCATGGCGGTGTACCTGTACACAGGTGAGAGTAGAAGCCCTCATTCTTCAGCATAATGAGCAGTGAGCCCCAGCCGAGCAGCACGGCTGAGAAGAGCAGGTTCTCCACCACCGCCGTGCACGCCATCCACCATCGCCTCCTATAGGCCTGCGAGAGAGAGGGCGCCATCGCACTGAGAGAGAGAGAGGGAGGCGGTTAATACAGTACGGTACAATAACACTGCACTGAGAGAGGGTTAATACAGGACAGTATAGATACAGTGACTGATGATGAACATCACTAAGGCCTTATAGTCTTCACTAACCCATACTAATAACTTACAGCCTTAACTAAGGCATACTAATACTGTGCTCACACTGCCAATGCAAAGAAACAGAGCTGTATTTTGTTTTGAAATTTAAAAAATATACC
The DNA here is from genome assembly GCA_019176425.1 of Megalops atlanticus. NCBI lineage: Eukaryota > Metazoa > Chordata > Actinopteri > Elopiformes > Megalopidae > Megalops > Megalops atlanticus. The sequence continues at coordinate 1,521,987 of CM032894.1, forward strand.
AAAATCCAACAGAATCGTTCCTCTAAAATAAACAAAATATGCCACACACTCACTGTTGTTCTCTCTGACAAACTCCCTTTTAGGAGAGGGGAGGGAATTTTGTATACTAGAAGCACAAGATCCTGCAGTCTCCCACAGTCTGAAGGACAGACTGTTAATGAACCAACATTTAAATGTAATGTAATGTAAATTATTACTGTCATTTACTTACATTTGTTTTGTCATACCAAATAAAGCAAACTGAACAGAGTGAGTGAGGGGGATCATGGCACGTGTTTGCAGGCACTGCCCTACTGATGAGGACAGAAATAACCTGGCCTGAAACAGACCTGGCAGAACTGTGGGCAGGGGAGGAGCACAGGAGAGACAGGGAGAGGGGTATGAGGTAAGGGGAGAGTCAGGTGGAGGAGTTTAGGAAAGCGGAGGGGAGGCACACACACATAAACAGATTCACACACATACTTCTTTAACAATCTGAAGGTTTCCTCCCTACAGGGGTCATAATGTATTACTAAATACAGGAAATTCCCAAGGCACCCTACTCTTATTGTACCATGTCAGGTAAATATGCAAATGACAATGTATGGGCTGACTCTGGCATAAGCAGTGATGCAGCATCCAGAACTCCACAGGGAGTCACTTTCTCCCGAACTAAAAGCAGATCTCCAATTCTGTGTGTGTGTGCTTGTATGTGTGTGTCTGTGAATTGCTTGTGTGGTGGGTTTAATGTCATTTCCCTTAGCTGAGCAGATGTCTCTGAACTCTTGGAGCTCATTCTCTAAGTCACAGGTCAGGTCTGCACACAGCTTCAGTCTAACTCCATACTAAACCCAAGCATTCACCATTTCTCTCTTTCCCAAGATTTTGCCAGTCCCACATCAACTGAGTATAGGTCAGAGGTCATTTAAACATTCACAAAAAAGGAAGGGGAGGGCTTTAAACATACTCTAGTCATCTTCATTTGCTGACCTTTTCTGGACATTTAATTAACGACAAGCAGCATGTAACCGTGACAGAGAGGTGTCTGCACGGGCACTGAGGGACACTCTCACAGTCCTGTGGCTCTGGAACAGCTGTGTCTTTGCATTTTTAGCTCCTGACTAAATGACCTTTCACTCATTCTGGCAGGCCTCCGTCGGGAATGCCATGCTCCTGTTTGTGTCATATTTGCATGGGTTTGAAGCAAAACTGCAGCTGCCTCCATATCCAGAGATTCTGAAGGACTAAGATCCAGGTTCTCACTGCAGTGGCCTTCTCCCTAAACTTAAGAGCACTCAGTTTAAATAAGCAGGTTTGCCATTACTTACTGGACATTGTGAGTTTGATAGTAGCTGAGTTTAGTGAGAAAGGCTGGCAAAGGAAAAAAATTACAATGTTACAGATATTTCTTGCTAAAGTTCCCAGTTCAATGATAAATAAGTAAAATCGTTATTTATATATTATTCAATAATTAAGTTAAATAAAAAGCACATTGCAGTTAAGTTTAATCTTGGTCTAAATCCTAAACAGCAAAACAGAAATCTTTATACCCATAAACCAGTCATTACTGTCTGTAGTTATTACTGTCTTTACTCCTGCGTGTGGTTGACACAATCATTCCTAATTACTATACGTAGCTGCGATGTGTGGCAGTTGTCCACGGTTGTTGGTAATGTGGTCCTGAGCACAGCCTGTGTGCAGCGCACTGCAGACCCCAGCTGCTGGCAGGATGCCGCGTTTCAAGCGCTACATGTGTTATTTTACACAAATATACACTCCCTATTCCACATGTCGGGAACAGACTGGGGAAAGTGCAGGTTGTCCTTCATAAAGGCACCTGATAAGCAAAGGAAATATAGTAAATCAATCTGCTACAATTGTTCTGAAATGAAAGACAAACCATTTTCCTCCCTCTCTTAATGTAGCTTCTTATTAGCCCTTCCTGTGTGTGTGTGTGAGAGAGAGAGAGACAGAGGTAGAGAGTGTGAGACAGAGACAGAATAGTTGATATAGTGTAGTACTGAGGATAGTAACAGTAGTGTTACATCTGACAAAAATCACTGCAAATATCCTGCACGCTCCTCCAGCCAGATCTCAGCTGCCTCCTTCCACACTCCCTAACAGCGGCTTTATTGCCACCCGGCCGCTGCACTCCGTGTGCAGACCTAGTCAATCACTGGTGATTGTATCATGTAGGCAATATAGTGTGTTAAACTATGTATCACATACACTGCATGGCTTTGTTAACGACAAAGCTCAGAGACATTTCTGTGCTGTCTTTGGTCCTAATACATTCCATTTGTGTGGTTAAAAACACCCTGTCTGGCACATGCAGAGTGCACACAGCTAGCCGTGAATCTGTCTCAGCAAACTGTGAAGTGTGCGAATGTTTGTGTGAAACTGAGACAGCAAGATAAACAGTAAGAGTGTAACTTATCTCTACTGCTACTACTACTGCTTACTATTATTATTATTATTATTATTATTATTATTATTAATAATAATAATCTAAACAAAGCCAAAATAGAGAAGACAGTGGTCAGGGAGAGATAAAGACTTTGAATGCCCCCTTTATTTTCACAAAAAAATCTATTTTGTGATGAAAACATTATTTTCAAAGTGTTCTTTTTTGTATTTCAGGATATCAGATTAAATCTATCACTGTCCATAACTATATAACAGTCCATGACCTTCTGAACCTTCGTCAGTCACACTGGGCGAGAGACTGCGCGTAACAGCGTTACTGACACAGTTACAGTGCAGACGCTTCGCTTCCTATGGCGAATGGCCCCCGCTGTTTCCCTCACCGCTCTGAAATGACCTCGCAGGACCCCGCATGTGCTGCAGCGCTGTCTGCAGCGACAAAGCGCGGCGTGTACACGCTGTTTCCGTTTTCACAAACACAAGGAGTGTGCTGCAATCACTGCTGGCAAGATCCTTCTTTTACATTAATGGCAAAACATGTCGCAAGGAATATCTGGCCAACTTAAACATTCCCACAGACAAATCTCAGAGACGGGTTACCAGGCAAAATATGTAAGTAGCTAGGGTTGTAACTTACAGAATTGGCACAAAGATTCTTTTGCAGTTTCTCTAGCAAGGAACTGTGCCAATACCCACACATACGAACACACACTAAAGAAGCCACTTAAACATCTTAACACGGTGGGGAAAATAAAGATTTTATTAACCAACAGTGATGTGAATATTTAGCCTGCTGTACAAAAATGACTTATAAACTTGATTCATTACTATTACAATAGTGATACCAACCTGGCTAAATGCAATATAGCGAAGAAAACCAAACCATGTAAAACGTTATCTTATGCGCTAGCTAGCAATAAATCCTCCTGCCACGTGTGTGACAATGTTTCGAGTTCCTCTTATTCTGAGCCTGTAACACACACACACACCACATTTAGCAAAACCGATACATTCTATTAGATGAGAAATAAAAACACTTCAAATGTTACCTTCTCAAAAATAAACACCTATCGCAAGTCGGGGTGTCTTCTGTTCCCTTCTTCCACAACGTTCAAAGCGTCTTGATTCCCTTTCTCTGTGAATAATATTCTCTTCTTTCTGTCGTGGACACGTCAAAAAATCCCCCTGCCTCCAAACTTTTCCACGTTTTCTTCAGCCAGTGCTCGTCACGGTTTCAGCTGAACGGGTCTACTATCAACCTTTTTCCGTTTACATTAGCCCCCCTCTTTCCGTCTCCCTCTCCTCGTCCCACCCTCTCCGTCTATAAATGGCCCATAATTTCGAGCAGCCTCCTTAGGCACACACGCAACTTTTGACATCGTACCACTCCCTATATAATACGCCAAAACCGTTTCTCAGCAGTGGCGAGGTGTTACGGGTGCCAAAAGGCGCAGCGATTGTCTAAACGACAGCGCCCCCTATCGATTAAATCAGTATTATTCTCTGTGGATTCTCCTCACAGGCTGAGCTCGTCTAAACAGGGTTCCCAGTTCTCAGTGACTCTTACCCTATCATAATTTAAAAATCCCTCATTTGATTTTCACACATTTTCGTCCATGCTCCAAGAATAAGTATGACATATTGTCTGCTGTATATAAAGCAGTTTAATGTTCCACAAAATATAACTTGATATTTTAATAAACCAGATATTATGTATTGCTAATTTTTGTTAATGAAGCTGCCAGTTGTTGTGCCTGTACTTTTCCCTCTTTCTTAAGTTGTTATTGTACTCCATGTGTTCTCAGTAATGCAAGCTGCTTTTTTTCCCCCTAACTGACCTTGCAAATCAGTTAGTGCCTTCATTAAAACTGCCTCTCATTTGTTCCTATTTGACCTTTAGCGAGCGATTCGTAAATCTGTGTCCTGTATTACTGCCATTTTTTTCGGCGAGACAAGACAAAGTAATTATATTATTAATTATATTATATATTATTATTAATTATATTATTATTACGCTGCTTTATTAATGACAGCAACATTAATGTTACATTAACTTTAACTCAGTCAGATGTGGTCATGGTGCGGGATATCTGAATGAGGCTAGCTAATGACAGGACGGACTGTGCCAGTGTGACGGATCTTACCCGCATGCATCCATACTAGCAGAAGCAGTTCTGATTGAACCTTTGACAGCATGTCAGCATCACCCACTTAGGTTCCTTCCAAAATTACGTAACTGAAAGAAGTGTAAGTAAACAAGTCCGTACATCACACAGTAGCCTACACAAGCAGCGCGCACACTTGAGGAAAAGGGTGAAAACGAGGAAATGCTTTCTTTGTGTTGGGTGGATGGTGTAGGATAAGGCTATATAAATTAGCGAGTGAACAGCAGAACCGGTAATCCTTGTAGAACAGGCCTGTATATATTTAAAAACTCAGGCATGGCAGTGTCAAACGACATAACTCAAGAACATTCAAACACCTGTGCAATGCAAAGTGGTAATTTAAAGCATCAACTGAACGGGTCTAATTAAATATTATGAATGAATGTGTAATAATGCTTAGATGCGTAATCTGCTGTGGGAATAAATGGGACTGCGCTGTCAAATATATCAGTACATATAAAAGTACAGGAAATGCGGTCTTGTAATGATACTATTAATCATACAGGGCTATGAAACAATAATAAAAGTCGATGCAGTTAGGCTACACTACGGCAACAGCAGTGAAGCACGGTGTTCTGATAAGGCGGTCAGAAGAAAGTGTTACTTTGAATAATTTGCCGTTGGCTACGTTTTCTGATGTGATAAAACGGCAAGGTGACAATTCATCCAGTCATTTGTGTTTGCTACCAAGCTTAGTTAGATCGATTATTAGGTAGATAACTTGACTAACTGAAGTTACGCAGCGGTTCCTGCTGGTCAATCTGCGTTCCATCCATGGCTGTAGAACCTGTCATTTTGACGTCACAGCAGGGTTATTATCGTATACTAAAACTAAGACGAAAACTAATGGTTTTGAGACATTTTCGTAAACTTAAAATAAAATAATTTACAACTAAAGAATTAGGACCACCCAGACCAAATTTAAACATCAAGCAAGAATCTACAAAGGGGAGGAAATCGTATAACCGGGGATTTTCGCGGAGCTGGTCGGAAAATGTGGCTAGCAGGCTGCGAAGTAGCTAACGTTTTGTTCTGCTACCCCTGCTCAGTGCAATGTGACAATGTAAAGTTAGCTACCCGACTAATTTGCACAATACAATGTGACAATGTGGAGTTAGCTAGTTGTTAATTTACCCATTGAACGGGTATCATCGCAACAATTGCCCCCCCTGAGAGATTTGGCAGGAGCCGCCACTGGTCACACTCCCAAAATTCTGTGTAGTAGTCTGAAACAAATGTATCGCATATGTTAGTTAAGCTTAGTCGTGAAATGTTGATATCTCCAGTGATAAGCATATTATTTTAAACGCTGCACTAATCCTAGACAATTTTTTGTCCTTAGCTAAAACTACTAAAACTGAAACTATAATAAACTAAAACGAAATAGAAATGACTATATGAAATAAAAACTAAACTGAAACTAATGAAACCACTGCTAAAACTAAACGGAAATTCAGACTGAATACAAACATATTATCAAAATAAAAACGAATTTGAAAATGTAAAACTATTATAACCTTGCGTCACAGAGCCACCGTAGTTCCAGATGGCTGAATACATGATGTTTTTCATTATGTAATAATAGATGGCTTTAATAGTACTGTCAAAGTAGGGGAATGGCATATCCGTTAATTTAAGTTTCTCAGATGATTTTTCAAAGACCATTAATTATATAATAACTCAGTACTATGTACTACATAGTTAACGTTACAGTTGTCGGCTACATGCAATAAACGAAATTCCGCTAAAATGAATTTACTGCGGGCCAACATAAAATTGGGAATGCTTAACACTAACCGAAGTTTCACGTGTGGTCTTTTTGCGTTATTAGATACGAGTTTAAACTGCTTGCCTTCAGTTAAGAATGTAGGGGAAACAATGATGCCAGTACGTTAATGTGTAGAGTTTATGTGCTGTAGTGAGCAGTTACTCATTCCATGTATAGCCTACTGTTGTGAACTGACGCTCCCTCGCTGAACCCTCGTGCAATTATACTGTGTTAATCGCGAATGCTGTAAAAACAGTGTAAAATAATCCAGTCAATCCGGGAATTTAGTGTTCATGACCAAGGGGGTGTTTTGTGCTGGAAATTAAGGATATTTGCTCGAAGATGCAGAGTAATTCTAGGGAAGTTTCCTGCCTGGAATCTACGGAAGTTACTAGTTAAAAAGAATGTATTCATTTCCTCTCCAGTGGAAACTCTCACGAGTTTCAACAGATCTGTAGCTGAGAGAATGAAAGTTCTGTAGGTCCCGCGTGTGAGGTCACCAACGGCAAGGTGTCTGTTTACATTACTCTGGAGTGGGGTGGGATGGGGGGTGTAAAGTGGGTGATGATAGCAGTCCTTCCAAATGTGAACGTGCCTGGTATCCTCGTGCATACGGAAAGATAAACACTCCCGAAATAAGAGAGGAATAAAATGGAACTACAGTCCAGAAGTGGGCACCATTCCCAGTATATTTCATGTCTCACACAAGACCTTTGTCTTTAAAACTGACTGCAACCTGAACACATTGTGGTCAGGTATGTATGGTTATTAGTTTGAAAGACAAGTGTGTTACTGAGGGGTGATAAAGGAAGAAGACCAAATGAAACATCACAATAGAAATGTTACTGACTGATGTTACAGACAGAAATGAAACATCGCCATGACAATGATTAGTGTTACAGGGGGAAAAAGGAGTGGAGGGAATATGGATCATTAATAACGATCAGGCACTGCACTTATAATCACACTCTGAGGACAATGTAGCTTGCACAGAGTGGTTACAGGGGATACACATAGTTTAACAGCTTAATAGCTAGCTACTTGTTTAGGACCTACTTGTTAACTGAGAGAATACAGGTTCTCGGTAGAGTTGCATTCTCAAAATGTGCCAAGCTTCATATCAGTAGGGAATCTCCGTCAGGTGTTAGGAAAGTCAAGCTAGAACAAGCAACAGCACCTACGCAATGTAGCCTACTCCCCAAGCAAGACACATTCTGGCACAGAAACCATCATTCCAAAGAATATAAAACCCAGAATAGGAATCCTGACCCAGCCAGACCGCTTGAACACATCACTGGTCATTGTTAACAGTAGGACAACTAGCTAGCAGTTTAACACTCCAGATCATACACAGTAAAGTATGCTTTGTTCATAGAAGAGGGACAGTCAACACTGCCAATTAAACTAAAAAGCAGTTATGTATAAGTTCACTTAGCCATGTTGTTAGAAACCAAGACACAATAATAATGTGATTATTGATCAAAGTTACCTCCACAGGAGACAGACTTTCCTGGCTGTTTAGAGAAATTATAATTATTAGTTACTTACTATTGTTTTTTAATATTTTAATAACTTAATTATTTATTTTTTAACTTTTAATTTAATTTACATATATTTCAAACATGTAAATTGTTGCCGTTTTGGCATATTTATAATAGATTTGATCTCCATATGAGAGAATCCATACTGATCATCTTGATGGAGTCATCTTCCATTAATGATGAGGATAAAACAGTAAAACACTGCCTTCTGATTTCTCATGGGTGTTTTTCCAGGATTGTCCTGTTCCTTGTAAATTTCCTAAGATTACTGTGTGTTGCAAGGAAACATACTGAGCAGTGCAAATCCAGCAGAAACCATAAACCTTTCATCACGCAGGCACGCACACGCACGCACACACACACGCACGCACACACACACACACACACACACACACAGATAACAATGAAGAAGCGTGTGGCTGTACGGTTGCTGAGCTGCAGTGGAGGCCCTGCATGTTGTGACTGTGCCACCTTTTCTGGAGCGCAGCTCCGGTTTCACCTCCTTCAGCCTACACAGTGAGTAGGGCTTCCTGAGAAAGAGGCCGGTGTGATGCAAAGCTTTCAGCGAATGTTCTCTGCGGTGCAGAATTGGGAAAGACCCCAACTGCCGCCAGCCGTGCACGCCCCCGGACGCCTCCACCGTGGAAAGGTGTATATATAGATGTGGCATGGCTGCAGGTGGACAGAGTGAGAGGCACGGGAACCATCACACTGCTGCACAACCAGACGAGTAAGAGTCCCTCCGCCTCGCTGACCTCCTGCACATCACTAACCCTCTCTACTCTCTCACTTCCTGTGCCATCTGTCTGTCCTCTCTGCATTCTGTCTCTACACCTGTCCGTCTTTCCCTACACCTGTCTGTCTGTTCTCACCTGTTGGCCGACTATCCTGCCTACATGTGCATGGAAATATATACACACACAAAAGTTTGCCAGGTTGGTTTTGGTAAGATTTCGTGAATTTGTGAAAAATTCTGTGAAAAATTTTCATAGTAATCCACAAATACAACTGTATACTTGTGGTGACATTTTGCCTGTCTCTCTCAGTGCTGTGTGTCTGTCCCTGTGCCTCTCAGTGCTGTTTGTCTGTCTCTGTGTGTCTGTGTCTCTCAGTGCTGTGTGTCTTTGTCTGTCTCTCACAGTGCCTGTCTCTCACAGTGCTGTGTGTCTGTCTCTCACAGTGCCTGTCTCTCACAGTGCTGTGTGTCTGTGTCTGTCTCTCACAGTGCCTGTCTCTCACAGTGCTGTGTGCGTCTGTGTCTGTCTCTCACAGTGCCTGTCTCTCACAGTGCTGTGTGCGTCTGTGTCTGTCTCTCACAGTGCCTGTGTCTCTCAGTGCTGTGTGTCTGTGTCTGTCTCTCACAGTGCCTGTCTCTCTCAGTGCTGTGTGCGTCTGTGTCTGTCTCTCACAGTGCCTGTCTCTCACAATGCTGTGTGTCTGTGTCTGTCTCTCACAGTGACACTTGGGTGGAGATGTATTCTGTGGGTGCTGTGGGTGTTGGGGGCAGGTGCCCGTCCCATGCATCTTCTACAGGAGGATATTGATACGCTGAGACTCACAGAAAAATTGCATGAGCAGCTACAGCAGGAGAAAAACAACCTGATTAACGAGGTAAGAGAGAGGGAATATGTGAGATCAGTTTTGAAGGTTTAAGGTTAAACAATTTCAAGAACTTAGATAAAACAAAAGAGGAAAATACATTTAAAAAATTATCAACAGTACATAGAAAACATTGTTACATCTCATTAGCAAACAGGGTGCTGCATTTGTCTGCTAAATGGCTGTCATGATGCCTATTGTCTTTATGTGATTATGGTATCTGACATGTGCATTCTTTTGTCTCAGATAGGACAGAGTTCACCATCTGTGTTTCCTGTAAACCCAAACCCAGTAAGTGTAAACCACACCTGTGCAACAAAATACCCCAAAAACTCCTGCAGGGAATCTTCTAACATGAACACCCACTAAATATCATTTGAGTTGAAATACTCTTTTGAAAACTGTTTGATATATGCATTTGATAAAAATAAAGACGTAGATGTATAGTTTTATTTGTGATGTCCTGTATTGACCCCTTTTTCTGTTATTAGTTATTAGTTTATTAGGATCTCCATTAGCTGTTGCAGTGCTAATGTACTGTAGTGTCCAGTCAATCAAATTATCTATACTGTATTGTATTAACCCTCTCTCTTAGTGCAGTCTCTATCTAACAGTGTCTGTGTGTGACGGCGTGTTAACCGCTTGTGTTTGTGTGTGACAGTGCATGTATCAGGCGTGTTAACCGCTTGTGTTTGTGTGTGACAGTGCATGTATCAGGCGTGTTAACCGCTTGTGTTTGTGTGTGACACTGCATGTATCAGGCGTGTTAACCGCTTGTGTTTGTGTGTGACACTGCATGTATCAGGCGTGTTAACCGCTTGTGTTTGTGTGTGACAGTGCATTTATCAGGCGTGTTTGCAAGATGAGCTGTCTGTGACAACCCTCCATGCTGCTGACGCTCTGTACAGAAACCTGCTGAAAAGGGTGAGACCAACAGGCAGACAGTAACAGAGACAGAGTGAGACTGATAAACTATCAATTGGATATGTGTCTATATAATTTTATAATTTTTTCAATATATAGTCATATATTTAACAGATGTGGTTTGTACCATCTGTTATTTAAGCCTATTAAAAAGGTATATACTGTTTATTCATAAAAGATCTGCACACATTATTGTCTTACAGATAAGAGAAATGATGACAATGTTTCAGCATTTTGCCTTTTCATTGGTAAATGTAGTGTGTCAGAAAATTGCAGTTGTTCTGCCCCTTCTTCAGACTGAACAAACAAAAAGTATTGAATAGGAATAAAGTAACTTGTTTGCATATTTCTGTGGATGTGCAATGGATGCCGTGCATTTCTGAGGGAGCAGTCCTGCTTGGTGCAGTTTTGCACTGACACCCAGTCTGCTTGCTTTTAGAAGAACTTTCAGAGAGACGGCTGTGAATGCCCTGTCGGCCCCACCCCCACTGACGCGTGGAATAAGAAGCAGTACATCCTGGCTCTGGTGCACTCCTGGATACAAAACCTCAGCACATTAAAGCCGGAGAACATCTGACGCACACACGCACACACGCACGCACGCACGCACGCGCACACGCACACACACGCACGCACACGCACACACACACACGCACATGCACGCATGCACACGCATGCGCACACACACACACACGCACGCACATGCATGCGCACACACACACACACGCATGCACACGCACACACACACACATGCACGCACGCACACGCATGCGCGCGCACACACACACACACACACAGAAACGCAGAATTGTTCTCGTGTAATGTAATTACAAAATATGTTATTTAAATATTTAACTTATCATTATTTCTAATAAAATACATTTTTTTCTACAGTTCGTATTGGTGGCTTATTGGTGGGTACAGTACATTGATACCTTGTAATATTACATTACGTTACATTACATGCATTTTTACATGTAGTATTTATAATTGTACGTACTGTATATATTTGTATATATGTGTAATGTAATATTTATAATGTAATTTTTACCTCTGGGCTTTGCAGGCCTCTTGAGTGGTTCAGAGGCCATGGCACATAAGGGAAGGACAGCTCAGCCCAGGGACTCTCACTGAGCTGGCTCTTTTACAAGCAATAACCACATAACAAATGTACCAGCTTATTCACCTGGTTAGATCAGCTATATCCAAGAGCTTTAAAAGAGTTACAGGGCAATCATGATACTATACAAACACAAAATACACAACAATTGGAGCATTAAGCAGCAAGGATGTCAGCTAGTTATTTAGCAAGGGAGAGCAATTATCTTTGCAATGAAATTCACTGTATACTGCAATCATAGCTGGCAGTGGGCCATCTGAAATAAAATGTCCTAAACTCAAGCCCATTATACAAAGCAAAACCCCCCAAAACTTCAGATCATTCAGTGCACGAAATCCTAATGCAAATCCTGAAAAAAGGCAAACCACCCCCTTAAAGTTGAACCACAGTCCAAATGAAACCCAGTGAAAATGACATCAGATGCAGCAGTGCATTGAGAGAGTAAAAAAAAAATCACCTCAAGCTCGCCATCTCCACTCTCTCCACCAGGTGGCACATGTTGACAGTTGTGTACACCTATCTGTCTAGTGGTATTTGTATTAACTTGGTTTTATTCTGTTGAAATAGTTTACAAATTCTGAGTATACTGCACACGTGAAAAGTAGATCATACTACCACATGGAAAGCAAGCTTGCAGAGGTAAAAATGACATCTTTTTAGGAGCTGCTGACATAAAAGAAGAAAGATTTGCAATTTACCATGTGAAGGAAAAGTGCAATGACCTTAGCAGCAGTAACCATTTACCTTCTGGTGACACCATATTGAGGACAAAGCTGGAGAGACAGATCCTTGCAAGACCCTCAGGCAGAGCCTTTGCGATTGATTCTGTTTGAGTGAGACTCGCGTGATTATCTTCCACAAAATTAATGAACACTCCACCATAGCTATGGCCTAGGATTTGACTGATGAAAAAGGCATTTCCTAGGCTAAGATCTAGATCTCAGATTAAACGACTTTGAACATGTGCTCTGGCTTTACAGCACCACCATCTTCCTGCAGCTTCCACCTGTGCTGCCCTTCATGCCCATTTCCTATTTCCTCAAATTCAAAAAACATCACTTCCCCCTCAGGAACACACTTCCTGGCTTTCTTAAAGTGGTAGTACACAGAGGAATACATAGGGACTACACCAAAGAACAAAATATGCAGCCATTTTTTGTATATAGATACAACAAGGAACATGAAGACTCTGTTATAGAAACTTGAACTGCAATCCCCTGAACTGGATGTCTGTAGCGACAGAATATAATGGCCTTTGCTGTGCTGGGGGATGATGGGAATCGCTGGGTTCCCTGGCTCCACCCCTCTCCACGCCCCTGGGTTCCCTGGCTCCACCCCTCTCCACGCCCCTGGGTTCCCTGGCTCCACCACTCTCCACGCCCCTGGGTTCCCCGGCTCCACCCCTCTCCACGCCCCTGGGTTCCCCGGCTCCACCCCTCTCCACGCCCCTGGGTTCCCCGGCTCCACCACTCTCCACGCCCCTGGGTTCCCCGGCTCCACCACTCTCCACGCCCCTGGGTTCCCCGGCTCCACCACTCTCCACGCCCCTGGGTTCCCTGGCTCCACCCCTCTCCACGCCCCTGGACTCCTTGGCCCCACCCCTTCAGCACCCTGTGACCCTTGAGGTGTGTATTTTACTGATCTGGCAATGCTGCTTTCCAACTGCTGCCACTCCAGTATGCCATCTTGGGCCCAAAAGGATCTTACCATAGACTATCTTTGAAAAACCAAAAGCTTTACAAACAGAAGTAATGGACAAATTAAAATGTTTTAGGCAACTTGTCACACGTATGTCTTAGGCATAAATCAAATTCCTTAGATTTGATATTTTTCAAACAATGTGATAATAAAGATGAATATTTGTTACAACTAATAAGTCAGACGATCCAGCACAATAATCTCTGACTTCCACACATAGCTACATGTCCATGTTGAATGACATGCATGACACAGTTGGCTAACTAGCTAGCTAGCTGCCACTGCTATTTAGTTGCCAATACATGCAGCCAGCTGACTAGCAAGCTAGCTAGTGGTGGGCAGGTCGGCCAGGGTTTCTCGACACCCTGGGACTTGTGTGGGTGCCTATGAGTCACTCAGATAGCATCAGAAGGATGAACTTATTCTCTGACTGGATCTTCCGAGCACTGTGGAACTCCTGTGAAAAATACTTCCCGGAGACGTGTGTGTCATTGGATGATCACACACACCTCATCCCACACTTTCACAGGGCTTTGGCGGTTCTCACAGTGGTGACAAACTCAAATGCACCAATGGTGACTAGGTTAGGTGAAAAAGGCAAAACATAAAAGAAACAAAAACAAAAAACACCAAGAATATGTTGTCGTTCCCTTTATTGTTGATAGGCAACCTAGAAAACGATTCTTCAACATTATCTTTTCCACTTCTTCTGTCACAGAAGTCGAGTGTTCACATGAGGGCGAGACTGCTTCTTTTTCCCAGACTCCATATTGCTGTGGTGGCAGTTGGGTATAGACTGAACCAGCGATTGCAAGTCTAGCCATACAGTGCATGCCAATGTCTACAATTTGTCAGGCAACCACGAGTCGCTCAGATGGTGTTAGGACAGTACTCTTATCCTTCATTAAACATACACCCTCCTGGAGCACTGTGGGACTTGTAGTATGAAAAATTCATTGCTTGACATGAAACTGTATCTATCAGCAGATTGCATTCGCTGCACCCCAGGGGTTTGCCACAGCTTGCAAAACCTTACACACAATCAGCAGTTCCATAAAAGGGCAAAACGGGATACAGTGTAAAATAACAACAAGATACCTACAGCAAGTGTTCCATAGCACAATGACTGCTGGTGCCCCTGTAGCAGCTGTTCTTTCTTTCCACATTCTTCTATTGAACGTGAACCATGGAATTCATCTGATCACTAAAGGGCAGTGATAAACACAAAAGACACTGGACTGAAATTAACTGTTTATTGTATTTCCTTTCACGAAGCAGTTTCATTTTTGAAATTAAATAACAATAATGATAATGGTACCAATTACAATAATAACAAAATTCTACAAAATTGAATCCCTTTTTTAGTTTCAAAAGAGACAAAGAAAAATGTTTTTAAAAATCGTTTTTTTTTTTATTCAGTGTATGTTTTTTGCAACTTGGTTTCAGATAATTACAGTACACGCTCGAATGAAGAGTGAAGAAAAACAGAGGAGATGTGGTGAGAAAGAGGAGAGAGAGCTGACCTGTCTGTTCTCCTCTGAGCCTCTTATTCTTAACACCACATTTCACTCTCTTTTCTCTCTCTATCTCCTGCATCACCTTCTACATTTTCCCACTCAAGCATTTGCAGATGCATTTCGCCCTCTCACTAAATCTCCGCACTCTCTACTCCCACCCTATCAGGGTCCTTTAGGAACAACACTCAACTGAGAAACAGCGCCCCCTCCCACTGTTCAGGCACAGCAAGGGAACTGCAGCTCACTATCATAACAACAACAACAATAATAGTAATAATAATAATAATGGACAACATTGTGCAAGTTAAAGGTAAAAAGTAAACAATGTGAAATGAAAACTCGGAAAGCACAGCGGTGCCTTGGTGGAATACAGTAAGAATTCAACAAAGTCAAAAAGGATCATTCAAACAATAACAGCAGTAACTGTAACAATTATATTAACAAAGCTGTGTTAATCCTTTGCTGTAGGAATTCACTGCCTTCTGTAAGAGAGCAGATGACTGTATACCAGTTTGTAAGAGTACATGTATGGCCACCATTCATAGTAGCCACAATAAAACAATAGCCTAAGGGTGTATATTGTATTGTTGAGTGCAACAGGCCAATGCCCCCCAGTGGAGAGGCACTGTATTGCAGTACAGTACCATTGTGTGCTCATGTTCTCCTGACACTGACATGATGGTACAGTACAGCACCAGCACAGATATTCCATCCACTGTCCAGATACTCAGCCCTGGGTGCTTAACGTTGAAACATTGCTGACTCTGAGTGTTCTGATTTGTGTTAGGAATATTTCTGAAGGGTGTGGTCAGGGACAGAACATTCACCACTAGCACAGCAAGGCAGACAGCACTAGCGCCTCCTGTTACCTCCGAGACAAGGAAGTACGGAGGATGAAAGGAAAGCAGAAACTACAGAACCTGAACAGAAGCTGCGGTCACAACACAGAATATCTGTGGCAGTAGAATGTATTGCCATGGATACTGCTGGAATGGTACAGCAGTTTCAGGGAATGATGTCAAAGTAGATGACTGGTTCCTGTTTTAATAATAAAAATGATGTCACAGAAATGGGATGTTCCTAGTGGAGCAGTTACATGTGATGTCAGAAAGGGGACAGATGCCCGATTCTCCACGTTGTTTCAGTGGTGCTTCTGCCCAGTCACACTGCAGCTACAGACAATGGGGGGAACCTCGATTATTCTGAAATACCAGAATAAGAGGATTTCTTCCACAGCTATGCCTCAGTAAAATAAAGCAACACAACCATGGATTTACTCAATATACAATTGTTCATTATAATATTTTTGGACTCTCTGCAGGAGGTTGCCATGACTACCAAATGTGTGTTTGTCTTCCTCCTTCAGATGGAAGTGCCAAAACAGGATGCAACAGCCCATATCTTCTTTAAGTATTCAAAATCTTTGACTGTTTTCACTGTGACAGAGACTCTAAGGTATCATAGGTAGGGCTTTCCTCCTGTTGGAATGATACATCAAATAAGGAGAACTTATAACTTCCTGCACCCGGAGTTATATGTGAATGGACATACAGTTACAGCAGCAAAGGGTATAAAATGAAATGCAATACTGAAAACAATTATAAATATTAAAGAAATCATAATTTGATGTGCCGTCTGAATGTAGTGCTCTGGTATATTTTGGTAGTGCAGCATAAATGCAAAATATTATGTTTTAAGACCAGCCTCTTCAAGACTAAACCTATGAACCCTGCACACACCCTAAAAGTACCTGCTACTAACAAACAGCCCTAAGACATCTAGTAAAGTAGCACACATCTCTTATTCACTGTTTTACCCAACGTCTACTTTCTCCCTGCCCTGCTGCCCATCAAAAGCAATTCTGCCATCATTAACTTACCACCTGCTCTTTCAAAACTCAACAAAATTAAAAAAACAACATTGACATTTAATTCAGTAACTCTTAACTGAGCATCCAGAAGACAAGTAATGCAACGTGTCTTTAATGCATTGGAGTTTGTTACGATTTTAAAAACAGGTGGAGATGCAAAATTTTGACGTCAATGAATAACCTTCAGAATAGTGAAAAACGCCTTAGAGGACGGCTCAAATTGGAGTGGAGCCCTTTGATCTATACTTTTGATTGTCCTGTAATCCTCTTGTCATCCTCATCCCTCCGTCCCCAACTTCCTGTCACCCTTCTATCCCTCCACCTACATCTCTCCATCTCCCCACTCCTCATCTCCCAGCCTCTCTCCTCTCCCTCTCTGTCCCTCCCCTCTCCCTGTCTCTCCCCTCTTCCCCCCTCCCTCCCTCTTCCCCCCTCCCCCTCTCCCTTTCTCCCTCTTCCCCCCTCCCCCTCTCCCCCTCCCTCTCCCTGTCTCTCCCCTCCCTCCCTCTCTCCCTCTCCCCCTCCCCCTCTCCCTCTCCCTGTCTCTCCCCCACCCTCTCCCTGTCTCTCCCCTCCCTCCCTCTATGTCCAGAAGATGTTGGTGATGTCGGAGTCCAGGCTGTAGATCCACACCAGCAAGGGGGCGGAGATAAGGACGAAGGACCAGGACACGCCCCTGAAGGCCTGGCGGATGGGCGTGACCAGCAGGCCGGCCAGTCCGGCCCCGCCCCCATCGGGCCCCAGGCCCTGGCCCCGCCTCCTCCTGGCCGCCTCCTCCTCCCGCTCCAGGTCGTAGCCCGGCTCGATGTAGTTCCTGGCCAAGAACTTGAGAGCCTCGTCCATAAGGATGACGGGCAGGGACATCTTCAGAACGGTCACCCACTGGGGCCACGACAGAGGCCGGATCTGGAAGATCACCTGCGTGGGGGTAGGGGGTGGGGGGGGGGGCAGTAAGCACCACTTATGCTTATCTCTTTATGCAAATCAGACAAGAACACTGCTGCATGCCCACAGCAAAAGACAACAGACAACACAGCAGCGAAGAGCGATTCCACCATCTTTATCTGCCGTCATTGGAAAGTGTCCATGCTGTCAAACAGCAGCCTGCAGGCCATGATACAGAGCAGATATCAGCACATTGCAGAATCTGCAGCTTTAGGCCTACGTGTGATGCATGACCTGCAACACTGCGTTCAACAGTTAATCACTGGAGCTAAAACCACACTGTGGGCATTTAACCCACCTGCATGTGCCCTCAGACTGAGAAACATTTAAGAAAGTATTACAATTTTGGGTCATATCTATTATTATTCACTAATTCAGATGTGTGAAAGTAAAAAATTCAAAATTCCTTCAATTCATTCATCAGAGTGACACGATGGAGTTCAGATTGCGGTGATTCTCGCACTATGCCTGAGTCCTGAAGATATTTCTGTCCTTGAAACGCAGAGATCGCCAAGCAGCATGACAGAAATCAAGCGGGGAGACAGTCACACGGTGTCCGCCGGGGCTTACAGACAATAATAGAATGTGACATCATGTTTTAAAATAACCGCTTGGTGTGGAAGGCGAAACAGCTGCAGAAACAGCTGCCATCGTGGCCGGGCTGAGTAACGCCCTCGGAACTGTGCCGGACCGACACCAAAGCACAGCGCGAGAGAGACAGAGATGCTGCAGCCTTCTGCTGCTCATTACAGTCTGAGGGACAGCGAGACGCAGAGACAAACGACAGACCACATTCATTTAGAGACCACGGTTACTGTACCGTAGATCACTTTCAATCATTCGGTTTGTTACGTGATATTGCAGCATATACTTGGCAAGATGAGTGCACGCTTGCCAATAGAGCCACCTGCTAAATGATGATATTAAATTACAATACTGGGATTTAGCAGATGCTCTTATCCAGAGCAATTTACAAAGGTTTTATGTTATCCATTTATACACGGATATTTACTGAGGCAATTCTGGGTTAAGTCCCCCCAGTGGGGAATCGAACGAGCAGCCTTTTGGTTATGAGCCCTGCTCCTTATCACCATGCTGCACTAATGTGTGTAATATAGAGCCAGCTGAACTGTAGTGAACTGGAGAGCCTGCTGCACACCCTGTCACCTGCAGCTGGGAGGGGAGGCGGGGGGGTGCTTACCGGCAGCGGGTCCACATACAGAATGAGGAAGTGAAGGGCCATGGAGAGGCAGATGGCCCCCACCAGCCACGGGTTCGACCAGGGCGGCATCTTCAGCAGGGACTGGTTTTCTGACAGACTGCAGCAGCACACAGACACATTTACAACAGCAATGAACAAAAATGCACTGGCAGAATTAAAATGGCATGCGCGTGTAAGGAATTGTGGGAGTTGTAGTTTCTCTGCAGACCTGTTGAGGGCGTTGCACATCTCTATGGTGACGAGGACAGACAGGGCCATGGTCATGGGGTAAGGCGACTCGAACACTGAACACTGCACCCCTGCAAACTCACTGTGGCCCTCTCTGCACTGCAGGTAGTGGGACTGGAGAGGAGGCAAACAGAGGGGAAGAGAGGGACAC